>JXSR01S014642.1:31491-44593 GCA_000969725.1 Ophiothrix spiculata | reverse complement strand
CTGTAGTAGGGAAAAATGTTGTAGCCTTGATCTTGATTTTCTGTTCCAGCAACCGCAAAAAGTCAACCATATGGTAAAAATCACCGTTTTTTGTCCATCGTTTTAATTTAAGAAATTTGGGCACTTCTATTGCTTAGAATGACCTAGTACATTTTATTTCTCGCTAAGGTTGTAGCTTATGGTATTTGCAATTAGGCAATAAGATAAATATGGAAACAAATTTCCATAATTGAATTTACCATACATTGACATGATATTTAAGAAGTGAAATGAAATGAGACTTAACATGAGTAATGAATGGAGTGACCTGGATCTTGTAATCAAATATTTTTAGTCTTGAGGAGATGGTAAACAAATTTCATAATTGACCTTATGATAAAAATATACTTAAAAGAGACTAATGTGGCTGATAGGAGGGATCATTTCTTGGGAAAAGATTTAATTACCAGAAATTCATCCTAAATATCAGATTTGTTTGAATGATTCAATGGACAGTCCCAGTTTAGTTGTAAAATGCAAGCTTTATCTGTTTTGGTCTTCCAAAGACAAAACATACAATATTTTCTTCAGCCCCCCATCCGAAAAAAATGTGAAACTTTGAAACTTTCACATTTGTAACTTTGTAAAGTCTTTTGCAAAAAGTCAAACCCGACTTATATTCCTGACTATACAAAAATTCTGGTCCATTTAGTTGGATTTCAATCAAAAACAGATTATTCAAAGGTTGAAACTTTCCAAAATATAGATAGAAACCTTAATATTCCTAATAGAGTGAGGAATGGTTTGTGCTTAAACATTCATGAGCTACATGTTAAATGTAATGCATAAATCATGGGGTATAAATTTTCATTCTAGCAGAAGTTGCCAAAATCCCGCTTGCCGACATTGGTGTCCATTTGTGCCATATGGTCATGTGTAACGTGATAGGTGTGCAGGTTTGAGTTGAGGGGAGAGTAGATATCAAATATCCATATTGTTTACTGGAAATTAAGATCAAAATAGACCTGTTAATATTGACTTGCAAAGTGAGACCTGATAGTTTGGCTGTGCAATATGCAACCGCAAGTAGTTCAATGGAAATATCTTGGATAAATATGTAAATTGGATGCAAATGAATTAATTGGTTTTCAGCAGTATGCACTCTTTTTTAAAGTCATTCTTTAAAGTTTTGATCTTCATTCCATACCATTTGATTTGCTTTGTATGAATAGTAGCAAGTGTTTTGTTGCATCTGATGGTGTAGCTTTCAAGAAGATCAATCTGCATGGCCAAGTCAAAGGAATCATTTGTTTCAAGAAAAAAATGTGTCATTGCTAAGCGCTACTAAAAGTCAAACAATAATACTTATTGAATTTATTTGTTGTATGTCAATTTTAACCTACCCAAAGTAAGTAGAAAAATAGACGTTTGTCAAAACTGAAATGTGGCTGTCCAGCCCTTATGAGCAGTAAATGCCATAAACTTCATTTTGCGCCACAGGTGAAAATACATGTCAAGGTCGTAATTTGCCTAAATTGATTTTTTGACAGTTTCACAATGCTTGTGCTTACTACAAAATACCAGCTTAGTTTCATTTCAAGAAAATGATAGGAAATGTGAAATAAATCTGCATATATTTTTAAGACAACAGAAAATATAGACCTTACTGGTCTTTGAATGCGTTTATCTCAGTTATTTGATTTACTCCTGGCAACTTGTGACGGACCATAATTTGACTTCTGGAAATCGTGTGAAGTTCATTAAGGTGTCATTTGAATCTTTAAAGCATTGTCTTTGCAAATACTTACAAAAGTTAAAATGACAAGAGGCGGCATTTATGGCTGGTTTGGGATGGGCGGTCACAAATATGTTCAATTTAAAGGTTACACCTTTTAAAAATGTTTCAGTATGCACAACAGGAAGCATATTATAACTTTAATTTCGGCCCAGTGTGAAGAGCGAAGGAACTTGCTGTGAAAATTGATATTTGAAACATGCCTAAAGGTGATCTTTTACCCCGCTGAAATTATGATACATGAACAAAGATGTACAAGTTATCCTAATCAATTAGTAGATCAGTGTCATATTTCATAAATATGGTAACTGAGTATGAATAGAGAGATAAAACTCACTGAAAAGCATGCCCCAGTTTGGAACAGGTAGAAATTGAAATTTGAGAATAAGCCTTAAGATAAATAATCTTTAAATTGTGCTATTTTTCGCAAAACTTGTAGATTTACTCCTTTAAACAAATATGACATTTATCGGGTTTGCCAAATTTCGTGTTGTGGTAATGATATCCCTTTAAGACTGGAATCGACATCCGATTATAGACTTGTCTTAAATAATGAGATACATAAGCTTTTGCGTAGTGCTAGAGAGAAATTTATGATTAAGACGGCGGCATCGATCTTGTCTGTTGCGTTATGAATATGCCGTCATATGGACACTAAGGAGTGGATGCTACTGGCTATTTGTTTCTGAATTAGCGGTAGAACTGACTGAGTTGATGTTGAAATCAGAGTTGGAACATGAGACATAAAGGATATGGAAATCCGTAGTGATGTAAATACTTTTCTGTGATATGTAGAAATACTATTTTTGCTTTAATTGTTTGTATTATTTCTGATCCATGTAAGAATAAATAGGTTTTTGACTAATCTTATACCTCACTTTCAATAAAAAATATTTGAGACAAAATAGCCCTTGTTTCGGGCTGTCAATATTGCCCGATTTAGTGTATGCCATGTCTGGTACTCTCTGAATCAAACTAAAATCCCAGTGGAAATCATGCGCTGCCCGAGCTCATTGCTGGATCCGTGGGAGGGGAGATGAAGGGAATGAAGACAAAATTGTCAAATGCAGTCTCATACCATTGCTCATCTCAAAGGAAGTTTTGTTTACCACATATGTCACTGTTCATAGAAACCATGATTAACAGCATTTTATTGATTTGTAACTCCAGATGCTACTCTTTCTCTCTCTCTCTCATTGTATGTAAAGCATTGCTCAGACTTTGAAAATTATCGTTTGTGTGGGCAAAAACTGTCTAGGCAGGGGAATATATGAATATAAGGTGGGGTACCCTAAAAAAATTGCAACAAAAGGTTTTTCAATGGATTTTGGTCCTACTGGTCATCATGATTGATAGAAAAAAAGTCCCAAAAATTCTGACCTTGGGAAAATGGTTTTTTCAAGATGGCATCCAAAATGGCCGCCAAAATCCTTAAAATGGCTGCAATTCATTTATTATTCGTCACAGAGTTGTAATTTTGATGTCTACACCCATGTTTTGGGGGTCAAGGAATCCAATTTAATCAATATATCATTTGCTTAATGATCAGATAACCCCTAAAACCAAGATGGCTGCCAAAATGACCTTGAAATCCTTAAAATGGCTGTAATTCACTTATTATTTGTCACAGAGTTGTGATTTTGGTGTCTACACCTATGTTTCACGGGTCAAGGAATCCATTATGATCCAAGTATAATTTGCATAATGATCAGATAACCTTTAAAAACAAAGATGGCTGCCAAAATCATACACCAAAAATCATCAAAATGGCTCAAATTTGTTAATCATGTATCACCGACTTATCATTTCGTTGTCTATACCTACGCCAAAATCCTTAATAAGGCTCTTATTCATTAATTATATGTCACATATATGTAATATTGGTGTCTACAAACATATGTTTTAGGGGTTCAGGAATCCATTCAAATCAAAATATGATGCGTTAAGTTAACAGTAGACTCCTAGAAACAAAATGGCGGTCAAATTGCCACCAAAATCCTTAATATGGGCCTAATTCGTTACTAATTATTTGTCACAGAGTTGTAAAATTAGTGTCCATATCCATGTTTTAGGGGTCAAGGAATCCGTTTGAATCACAATAAAATATGTTAAGTTATCAGTTGACCCTAAAAAATACCAAAAACCAAAATGGGGGTCTAGATGGCGACCAATTCCTTAATATGGGTCTAAATCACTAATTATAAGACGCTGAGTCTTAAAATTGGTGTCTACATCCATGTTTTAGGGGAGCAGGGAATCAAAATATAATGTGTCAAGTTATCAGATGACACCAAACAACAAAATGGTGACTGCCAAAGCACTGAAGTTACATGGTTTTAATATTGTTCATAACATATATCAAAGTTAACATATAGTGGAAGTAGAAAGCAGTAGTGTCCTTGAACTTTTTAAAATAGTCAAGAAATATTTTTCCCAAAATACCCAAGATATCATCCGAAATTCAACAACAACAAAAAAAAAACCTATATTTTATTCGGGCACACATTTTCAAGGGTTAAAATGTACAAATATATCCCAATATTCGCTTCAAGCATCATAAAAAAAAATTATGCAAAGATGCTCTATCCCAAAGCTGCTGCAATGTATTTTTTGCGTGACTGTGATGCACTCCTGATCCAATGGGAATTCATCTCGAAACCACCAGGTGCCATAGTGGGACCTAGTACATAGGCTCTGTATGGCACTAGAATGTGTATCTATACATATGTCAGAGCACTTTCATATTGTCTTTATCTGTCACCAGCCATCCAAATTCATTATCCCTTGTAAAGCCTTGTAAAATCATCAGAGGGGAGCGTAGCCGAGCGGTTAGAGCATGGGTCTCGTAATACAACGGTTTTGGGTTCGAGCCCCGGGTACTGCAGGTTTCTTCTCCTTATTTTCTTGGCCAAGAAACTTAACTCTTCTTGTTTTGTGGTTTGAAAGTCACGTTAAGCCGTTGGCCGCTTGTACGAATAGACTTCATCATGCGGTATGCATATCATGCAAGTAAAGTGTATATTGATTGATTGATTGATTGATTGATTGATTGATTGATTGATTGATTGATTGATTGATTGATTGATTGTAAGCAAAAGAGCTGGTACTGGACATTACCTGTTCATGCAATGTATAAAATAATCAAGTAAACTTAAAATACAGACATAGACATTGGTAAGGTGTTAAGTCAAAAGCTTACAAGCAACCTCAATTAATTAGTGAAGATACTGCTTGATCACCAGCAGCATCAGAAGGAAAATAAAAATGGTGCGGCCTGTAACCTTTTAGTTACCAAAAATACGTAACCAACTAAGCCACAGAAAACAGTAATTACTAATAACGATTTTTTATCGTACTATTTTGTTCTTGGATTATCATAAAATGAATGAAATTAAATTTCATTTTCTTTTTGGCTTAAAAGGGGTGCAGCCGAAACCGTACCAGCCTACACGGTTCTGATGTCCCTGTTGACATGATCACTTGATCTATTCTACCAATCTAATAAAAACTATTAAATGTATGACATCAAATAGCCAAAGTGAATTCTTGGGTAGGCCCTAAATCTTTGTGCCAAGTTGCTCTTCTACATTCCCCACTACACTCCTTTGAAAGGTTTGAATCTTTTAGAGTAGGTAAAAAGGTCAGTCTTTCAGAAGCTTATAGTAATATGGTAGTAGATGATGATAATAGTCAAATCCTATTTAACTGGCAGCAATATTGGAACTGTTTGAATTATTAGACACTTGAGTTTTAAAACGTCCAAGTAAGACGTCATGTAACAGACCCGCTTTGGCCAATCATAGAAGAAGATCACCTTATATGTGAACGTTTCAAGTGAGAGATTAAGACAACTTAGTTGTTGTCTCGTGTTTTACCAATTCTTCTATAACAAAGTGATTGGTATGATATATTTTGCCACAAACCTTTTGCTTTTAATAGTGCAGTGGCTGTCATTTTGTAGCCATATTGGAAGTGGATGGATTCATTGACATGTTAACTAAAACATAGAAGTGTATATACTAAAACTATATGTACAACATCAAAATATAGAATATACAAATATAGGTAATTTTGATGGTACTGACATGATATCTTAGTTTTAAGGGTTATCTGATCATTAAGCTAATTATATTTTGATTAAAATGGACTTCTTAACCTGTAAAACATAGGTATAGACAACAAAATGATAAGTCGGTGATAAATGATTAACAAATTTGAGCCATTTTGATGATTTTTGGTGTATGATTTTGGCAGCCATCTTTGTTTTTAATGGTTATCTGATCATTATGCAAATTATTGTTGGATTATAATGGATTCCTTGTCCCGTGAAACAGGTGTAGAAACCAAAATCACAACTCTGTGACAAATAATAAGTAAATTACAGCCATTCTAAGGATTTCAAGGTCATTTTGGCAGCCATCTTGGTTTTAGGGGTTATCCGATCATTAAGCAAATGATATATTGATTAAATTGGATTCTTTGACGCCCAAAACATGGGTGTAGACACCAAAATCACAACTCTGTGACAAATAATAAGTGAATTACAGCCATTTTAAGGATTTCAAGGTCATTTTGGCAGCCATCTTGGTTTTAGGGGTTATCGGATCATTAAGCAAATGATATTTTGATTAAAATGGATTCATTGACCCCAAAAACATGGGTGTAGACACCAAAATCACAACTCTGTGACAAATAATAAATGAATTACAGCCATTTTAATGATTTTGGCGGCCATTTTGGCGGCCATCTTGAAAAAAACACTTTCCCAAGGTCAGAATTTTAGGGACTTTTTTTCTGGCTATCATGATGCCAAATGCTACTCAAATCAATTGAAAAACCTTTTGTTGCAATTTTTTTGGGGTCAAACCATAGATTCCCCTGACTAGTCCTAGAGTGATAAATTTAAATTCTAAAGAGGCTTTCAAGATCTGCAAGTTAAACAACTTAGATGAGCAATTAATCATCCTTGTATTAAAATGATTTATATTTTTCATTTGCTAGAATTGAAAAGACTCCTTCCTGCTTGCTACTGCCAAAGAGTAAATGGAAATAAAGAACGGGTGACTTGAAGTGTTCAGTCGTCTCAGATATACAAGTGTTTTTGCATTGTTTTTGCTCAAAGCTTGTGCATTTAGAGATGATGGTATGTTATCTTTTTGAGCAGGACTCCTCTAGGCCCATGTTTTTAATGGGTACTGATACAATGTGCTTGAGATGAATGTTTGTATATATGAAATTTGAAAATAAAAACAATGCAATATTTGTAATAGAGTCTGTTTTTGAAAGCTTGTACTGATAATATTCCAGTTCCTTATTCCTGATTAACATATTCTGAATAAAAATTTATTAAGCCTTGTTCCTTGGTTCACAAATAGAAGTTTTCTTATTATTGAAGCTTAAGCCAGTCGAACTCCAATGACAAAGTGGTAAAGCAAAGTAAATAGACCTAGTTAGAGGGTTCCAAATTTGTCCAAGGGAAAATACCTGGTTTCACAACCTGAATCGTGACAAATAAACCAAGTTGTAATTATGAGTCATTTAACTTCAAATGTAATGCTGAAAGAGTTAAGTAAATTCACACTTTTTGAAAAACAAATTGAATGGAGTGGGCAGTCCCAGAGGGTGAGCTATTCATGTCAATGAAATTGGCAATGTAATTAGGACAGTACCATAAAGAGAAATCTAAAATTGGTTTGTTAAATCAATTGTAAATGGGTAGTGGTATGGTGTTCTGGTTAGATCCCTGTTTTTTACTTTTAAAGGATTCATGCCTGCATGACTCCAATTCTTTTGATTACCAAGTTCAGAAGGTCTGAGTCGGGCTTGTGCTTTCATAGTTGTTTACAACATGTATTAGTATATTTGATATAATATGTTGTCATGCTAGGTATCATGGTAGCTTTACATTGCACTGAAGTTTAGGGAGTTATTAGAATGACTATTATTCAGTCTTTACAATTTCTTTCAGTTTCGCTATATGAAGTAGGCCTGCTTCAGGGGTTCTCAATTAAATTTGTTGGCGGGTCATTAAGGACAAATGCCAGTTCAAAAATACATCTTGGAGGGCCAAATCAAGACCCTTTTCAATGCTTTTCCTTAGATATACTTCTGTGTTCCACAGGCGATCGAAGGGCCAAATAAAAGTAGTTCGCAGGCCGGATTTGGCCCGTGGGCCGCTATTTGAGAAGGCCTGGCCTACTTTATCAAAACACGGTAAATAACCACTTTTCAAAAAAAATCAAAAGTTTGAATAATTTTGATCTTAAACTTAGATTTAGGACTTCGCATATTTATGTGTAAGGATAGACTTGGGCTACTACCAAAGTCATTTTATCATCTATTGTGTAAATTTAGAAAGTATTCAATATACCACAGGAAACAAGATGAATCATGGTCTTGATATTCACAAAATATAAATCTGCTTTAATAAATGGACCAAAATTATAAAAAAAAATTACCACACAATATTAGCATGTTTACAAGATTCAAAGCATTCAAAGATTACAGCTTTCTCAATATTTCTTAATCTTGATTTTAAAAATGACAATTTGGAATCTTTAGAAAGAGTTTCTTTATATTTTCCAAATACATACAAATCTTATGAACTGTTTGATTTTGTTTTGTCTTTAACATTGTTATGAAATTTAAGATTTGTATTTTCCCCTTTCTGTGGCGCGTTTTATTAATCTTGCAATTTGATACAATGTTGTTCATGTTTGAGTGATGAAAAGTGAGTGAGATATTAGAAGGGTTTTTTTCTGCTTTTCTTTTTGCTTGTTTTATGTTCTTGTAATAATACAAGTTTGTTTTGTTTTTTGTAATGTTGTAATCTGCTTTTCCAGATTTCGTGAAATCATCATTGTACATATTTTTTGTATCAGCTACAGGCCAAAAAGGACATCTCAATTGAATTGAATTCCAAAAATCCCTGCAATAATTATATTCTTAAAAATGATGTGATTGGAATTGATAATGATATGAGATTCTACAAAATGCTCAAGAATGTCAAGATACGGTAATAAAAGTCCAAATGTCCAAATATTTTTTTGTATGTGGTCTTACGGTATAATACTTGAATTGAAATGGAAAAATCGGATTGATTTGATGAATTAAAATAGACAGTATGTAAAAATCTTAACTTAATCTAGCATATTTTGACAACTCAGTCCTGTGACAGATCATTTATAAACTGATCATTGTTTAAATTCATTAAATTAGAGAACTGAAAGTTCAATTTCACAACCAATGCAGCAGAAAAAGTTTATTTGTTTATTAATCTCCAGAGGAACATTTCCACTCATATCCTAGACATTGAAATGTTCCTGGTATCATATAATGTGTGTTGTAATATGTGAAAACATTTTAATGGCCTACTTTTAGTTAAAGTTCATCATTCATTGTAAAACAAATAGTCATTATGACAGTTATTGACAATTTTTTTTAAGTATTCAAAGTTTTAAAAGTATTGATGGCTTTGACTTGATTTGTTAGTTGGTCTGTCTAATAGTGTTTCAATTGAACATTTTCCCATATTTTTGCCCCAACCCTTCCACGTTCTGGTACACACACACATGCTTGAATCAAAATTTTGTGGGAAAAAAGGCATTTCCTGAATAATTTTGAAAAAATCATACAAAATGGACTGAGGTAATAATCAAGCAGTGATTCAGGGCTTGGAATTTCACAGGTGACTTACACATGTATTTCTTGTTTCATTTGTAATCGATACATTTTGCATGTAGTTTTTCACACAAAGTTTGCAGTTTTGCAACTCTTCCCCCATAATTATACTTAGAAATCCCATATGCTTGCATTGTCATTGGAGGTGTCAGCAGCAGAGAATGCTTTGAACTGCCCAGACAAATATTGTTGGTCAATTAATATCCATCTTCCTTGGTACAGTCATAGATGCAAAAGTAAACATCCTTCTCAATTTGAGACTATAGACCATTTATTTGGTGCTTTCTATTTCAGATTCTTTTATTTTCCATATATTTAAAATCAGTTATTTCATGATTTTATGAATTAATGTGTTTCTTAAAAGTAGCAAAATAACAAAAGAACTACGGTTTTTCATGCCTAATAAGTTTATCCCATAGATATAGAATGGAGGAGGATCAGTGCACCTTTGTCTCCTTATCTCATTACTTTGGCTAGAGTAGTTCTTCATGGTAAATTGCATTCAATGTGCTTCCCTGGGCAGTGTCTCATTTGTCTGTCAGGTCATTGCACCTTCCAATGTTTGTTTACATTCCAGTTAGGATCCTACATTCACCTGAATGTTATTTTCAACCTTAAGGCTCTGTCACACATCACCGTACCGTGCAAATAACGTACTAATAACGTACACTGTTTGGTTATCGATATACATGTATTTCAATGACCAAACCAGTGTACGTTATTAGTTCGTTATTCGTACGTTTTGTGATGTGTGACAGAGCCTTTAGCAGGGACAATTCAGTTATTGATTTAACGTTAGAAGAATCTTGGACTATCTTTTGGCTAAATACCTGTACAGCTATCTGTAGGCATAGGCCCCATATATCTTTAGAATATTAATTTTTCCCAGAGAGTCTAGTTGCAAATAAAATATGCAATGACCATAGGTTAGTCTCATTTTCAATTCAAAATAATGCATAGATCATCTTGTTTTTTGATTAATGCTGATCTTACACTCAACCCGGAGTGCACCTTAACTTATGTATAGATTGAATTAGGCCTGAATATTACAAAAATATATATTTAAATTTAGACAGTTTCATCACAGTGTTTTACCAGAGAGGTGCTAGTTTTACCTAGATGAATGTGTTGAATTCTCTTGAGAAATGTAAACGCACAGCATTTTCATTAGATTTTTTGCTACACAATTTTGCGCATGACTTTGATCAGTTCTCTTGTTGACCAAAATCCATAATTTGCAATAATCAGCCATATTGTTAAGACCAGCTTAACCTTTATCCTTTATCCTTTATTTAAGATTTTAAATGCTAGCTAAGCTCTATTATAATAAGTGAGGCTATTGTTCTTTTACAATACAAGGTGCCTTTGGTCATTAGTATCACTGCTAATGAAGAAATAATAAACAAAAACTGGGATGGTTTGAATGATTAATCCAATTGGGCTTCAATAGATAGAATTAATTTTCAATTCCGTATACTTTTTTACAGTAAATATTCATAACATACTGCACTAAAACAGCTTGAGAAGCTATGTGCTTTTTAATTTTATTTCTTGGCATGCTTGTTTGTACGAACACAAGAAAGTGCGAGGGAGATGAAAAGAGTTGCTGTGAGGCAAACTTTGACAATTAAGTTAAGAGCTACCAAGTGAGAGATTGGCTTTGTGAAATCAATCTCTATTGTCAACCTGTGAAACTCAACATTGGTTTCCACTTGGCACAAGTAAAATGCAATTTTCATATCGCCTCTTTTTCTTTATTTGTGATTGGTATGATAAGAAACATAAAATGATTGAGAGGAACTCCCATTTCCTATCACCGATATTAAGTGCTGTGTTGCTTTACTTATAGATATAGCTAAAAACTTGAATTCTGCTAGGCAGGAAATAAAAATATAGATGTGCCAATTCAAAATTCTTAACACAACTTTTACATCAAAACTTGAAGCCTCCTTTGGGAAGACAGCATATCAAGAAGTTGATTTTGAAAAAAGACGTGAAAAGAAAAGTAAAGATAAGATGTAATAAAGAAAAGGAAAGTAAAAGAGAAATAAAAGGCTGATGAATGAAATAGCGTTGATGTGTGATATCGCCTGGGGGTTGTTGTTTCCCTTCATTGCATTAACAAATAGGGGAACATGCTGATTGAGTCTGACAGTAGTCTGCTCTGAACATACCAGTCTCTTAGTGCAGTATGTTGCATTACTGGTTGAATCGGGACATGAAATTTTGATCAATAGGAGGCAGTTGATTTTTAATGCGGAAATGAGGGTGGAATCTTGATGGCTTATACAAGAGCTTTGAGTTTAAATATTCCTAGAAGTATGGTAATTTAATAAAGATTAGTTGAGGCAGTGATTGAGCATTATGGGGAGATACCTTGAAATAAATAAATCAGTGTTTGTCTTCAAATACAGGTTGTCCCAAAACATATGTACCCCTTGTGCTAAAGCTTGCTATTGGGCTGTACACTGGACTTTGGAAGGGTTATGCTCCTCTTCACTTGGAAGGTTGAAACTAACAGAATTAACACAAAAATGTTGTCAAAGATAAAATTTTGATCATTGATAAAATTTATACACATTAGGTGCAACATCTCTTTTGACACTGTTAAATTATACTTGAACAGTCAAATGTACATTAGAAATTGTAGAAAGAGAACCATAGTCTTATAAGAAGGGGCAGTAGCATTTATGTGCACTTAACTTTTTTGACACCATGATTATCTATTGCTTGACAAGTCTGACACAAATTAGACAATAAAGTGAGGCATAGTCCTTTTGGGAGGGCAGTGGTATATACTTTCTCTCCTTATTTGAAAGAAAATGTGCACTTAACCTTTTGACATCCTGTATTATCTATTGCTTGACCAGTCTGACACAAATTAGACAATCAAGTGAGGAATAATTATTTTGGGAGGGCAGTGTTATATACTTTCTGTCCTTATTTAAAAGAAATGTGCACTTAACTTGTTTGACACCCTGTATTATCTATTGCTTGATCAGTCTTGACACAAATTAGACAATGAAGTGAAGCATAGTCCTATTGGGAGGGCAGTAGTATATACTTTCTGTCCTTATTTAAAAGAAATGTGCACTTAACTTGTTTGACACCCTGTATTATCTTTTGCTTGATCAGTCTTGACACAAATTAGACAATGAAGTGAGGCATAGTCCTATTGGGAGGGCAGTGGTATTTACTTATCTATTGCATGTGAAACATTGCATAGATATTGTTTTACTAACGGATAGTTTTCTCCTCTTCCTTCTCCTTCTCCATAAGACGCTTATATTGTCACCTCTAGCTCAAAAACTACAAATGCCACAAGGACCAAAATTGGTACAAAGGTGGCCCATGACTAGAGGTAGTGCCTTTTGGTATTATTGGGCCCAGGGGCCCTAGGATTTGGGCCCTAGGGGCCCAAAGGTATATTTATAATGTCACATCTAGCTCAAAAACTACAAATGCCACAAGGACCAAAATTGGTACAATGGTGGCCCATGACTAGATGTAGTGCCTTTTGGTAGTCTTGGGCCCAGGGCCCTAGACTTTGGGCCATAATGTCACCTCTAGCTCAAAAATTACAAATGCCCCAAGAACCAAAATTGGCACAAAGGTGGCCCATGACTAGAGGTAGTGTTTTTTGGTAGT
>JXSR01S014642.1:5412-15817 GCA_000969725.1 Ophiothrix spiculata | reverse complement strand
ACCCAGTAACGTATAGGAAGCTCTGAAATACAAAAACTACCAATAAAATCAAAACCTTTTGACTTATTAAGCTGAAATTTGAAGTTAAGACCTTTTGAGTGGTCATCTTTCATATGACCATGAAAAATAAATTTTGAAAAATCGGACCAAGCTGCTTTAAGTTCTAGGTCTCTACTTTTACCTTTTTAGAATATCTGAAATTGCAAACAGGAGTTACCTGGTTTTATTTGTTATTATCAATTGCTTTCGTTATAGGTTAAAAATGGATGAATACATTGAACTGGATTTATCTCTTAAATGTACCATAGTTCTGGATTTGATTACCATGATTATATGCTTTTTTCTTCTGTCCAACCCTGAGGATTATAAATCATACTTCTAGACTTATTTTATAATTGGAACCAAATTTAACAAATTGCATGGAAAATTGTATTCAAGCCTTTGAGGATTAGATAATTGATTTATTTGACCACCAGTATACAATGGTATAATGTTTTATATATTTACGTGCAGTTCAAGATTTGACAAATAGAATTTTTCAAATAGAATTTCTATCGGAAAAGCTGAATGATCATAATGGACTAAATCTATCTCAAACTTGTAGACAGTGCCTACCCTAGGCGAAAAAAGCATGGGTTAACCATGGTTAACCATGGGGTTTTGACCATTGTCAAACCATGGTTAGCCGTGTTTTTGAAAAATGGCACGCCATGGTCAAACACATCCAGTCACCATGGTCAAAAGCTTGGCATGTTTGACCATGGTCAACCATGGTTAACATGATGGATTTTTTGTGACCATGGTCAGACATGGTGACTACGGTCAATGTCACAATTTGAAATTGCCTGACCATGGTCAAACACACTCCAACGATGGTTGACTATGGCTGACCATGTTCAGCCATGCTTAAAGCATGGTAAATCACCATGGTTGACCATGGTCAAGCCACCATGGCTGATCATGGTCAACCATGGTCATCCATGTCTTGACTATGGTTGACCATGCTAGCACGGTTAACATTTCGCCTAGGACATAGTGTCGTTTTTAACTTGAAAAACAAAGCAATAACATTATTTTGGTGTTTTATATGTGACCTAGTTCTGATTTTATTTTGAGACATGTTTTTTGATAAACAAATAGTGCTTGAAATATCAGACATGTTCCTACTAGTTGTATAGTTTTAGTTGAGGCTTATGCCTCTGTAGTCAAAGCTCCAAAGACAAAATTGTAAAGCAAAGTAAATAAGACCTGGTTAAAATAGTTCTAAATTTGTCCAGGGAAGTACCTGGTCTTTCAACCTGATTCTTGACAAACAGTTAAAAACAAGTTGTAATTATGACTCATTTGGCTTCAAATGCAATGACAGAGAGTTGAGTAAATTCACCTTTTTGAAAAACAACTGAATGGAGTGGTATAAAATGGGGAACTATTCATTGAAAAAGTATGACAATGAATTTGGCAATGTAAATAGGACACAATCATAAAGGGAAAAAATAGGCTTTTAAAATTGGGTTTGTTAAAATAAATCAATTGTGAATGTGGTTTAGAGGTTGTGGTGGTTTTGGTTTGATACCTGTTCTTGTTCTCAAAAGATCTAGGCATGACTCCAATCCTTTTGATTACCAAGATCAGAAGGTCCTTTCTGCCTATTGTCAGGCTTTCACTTTTTCACTTGTTTACAACATTTTTTGACCTGATGTTACTGTGTTGTCATGCTGGGCGCACAACACTAAATAATTAGCACTCGCAATCCGGGATTTCTAAAATCGGCAAAATTGACTGCCCTTCTAAAAACAGGAGTTCAAAACGTATAGAAGGGCAATATGTTTGGTCAATATTTTGTTCTAATTATAAAGTTAGGTTTATTTAAAGATGATCTGATGCCATTTTTGATCTCCAGATTAATTTGGTAAAATTTAAAGAGTTTTCCTTAATTTGCGCTTGATTCTGGAAATACAAAATTCGGATGTCGGTGATAGGGGGCGTTGTACTTCAGCGTCCAGTTTCTCGAAAATTTTGCCTTGAAGGTGTACTTTTATCATCATTTTGTGTTAGAAGAGATCATAATCATCTGAGAAAAGGCAGTGTTGAAGCAACCAGTTGCTTTATTATTGAGTTCTCGGGTGTTTTTAGGAAGCCATTTTGTACAGTAAGTCAATGGGAAGCCCTATTGTGGTGTGACGCCTGCAAGGTATCAGCTTTACATTGCACTGAAGATCTAGTGAAACGTCTTTATTCATTGTCATCAATTTCTTTCAGGTCTGTCTCTTTATGAAATATGTTATGAAAACATGGTTAAGAATATTGCACCTCTATTTCATTTATGGCTCCATAACTTTACCATAATTTACAGAGATGTTTTAACAGGATTTCAGGTTTTTTTTACTCCAAATTTACGTGTTATTATATATTTCAGCCCTTTTTTCAGTTTTTTTTGCAAAAATGTACATGCATTTTCAGTTTTTTTTGAAAGTTTCAGTTTTTTCAGCAATACATACTGGCATCGTCAAGTTTGCATAAAAAATTGTATCAGGATGATATTGCTATACTAAACCACTTTTTGAAAACTCCAATAGTTCGAATTATTTTAATCATTGACAAAGAACTCAACATATTCATGTCTGAGTTACTTCCAAAATGGTTTGAATATCTCTTGTTTATAGTTTGACATCTCAGTTATAGGGATCACAACTTTTTTCCATATTGATGGGTCATTATTAAATCAGTAAATTTATGGTAAGTTCAATTTTGCAGCGCCAGAAAAAGTTTATTTGTTAATTAATCTCATGTGGAACCTTACCCTGAAATAAAATCCTTCTTTATGATTATAAACCTTTCGTATCCTAGACATAATAGGAAGAAAAATGTTCCTGGTACCATGTAATGCATGCAGTAATATGTGCAAACATTTTAATGGCCTACTTTTGGTAAAGTTCATCATCACTCAATGTAAAACAAATAGTCATAATGGCTGTCATTAATGTGTTTGTTTGCACATGGTTTGAATGATTGATTTACTATAGACAATCAGTTTCGGAAGTGTTTTTGGTTTTGATGTGGCGGATTTGTTAGATGCGACGTCTTTTTAACTTCTAAAACAAGATTGATGTAGGGGTTGAAATTCTTATGTTTTAAAAGGTTCAAAATCGTTGACTTTTATAGAAAATACCATATAATGCATCATTTTTTACCAATAGCAAAAAATTCACTATTCACTCACATTATAAAGGAAAAACTCCAAATTTTCATACCCACGTTCCCAATTTGCATTTGCTTTCTCCTTGTTCAAATAATAAAGGTTCAAAGTCAGCTTTATTGGCAGGTCACGTTAATAAAAAAAATCTCGCAACCAAGGTTTTGTAATATCGATCGCGAGATCTGGAAAACACATTGCTCATTATAAGCTCATTTGCATAGGACCACAGTACACTCTGTTTATTTTTTTCCATATCTCTAAAATTAGTTCTTTCATGATTTTATGAATAAACGTGTTTCTTTAGTAACAAAATATCAAAAGAAACACAGATTTTCATGCCTAATCAGTTTATCCCATAGATATAAAATGGAGGAGGATTTGTATCTTCAGTGCACTTTTGTCTCCTTATCTGATTACTTTGGCTACAGTAGTTCTTCATGGTAAATTGCATTCAGTGTGTTTCCCTTGACAGTACCTCTGTTCATATGCTTTGTAAGTTATCTCATTTACAGACGAAGGCTTTAGTTTACAAATAGTTAACAAATGAAACTAACAAAAGAAGTATCAAATTAATCTTATCTCATAAAAGAAACCTGTCAATCAAAGAATAGGATTTGTCTTTGACAAAAGCAAACAAGTCTAGTCATTTTGCTTTTGCTTTCGCTCTTGTAAACACAAAAGGATTGTTATGGATTGCAATATATCAAGTGGGGATTATCTATACTTATGGACTCCAGTGAATAGAATAAGTACTGGGTTAACAAAATAATTTACCAAAAGATTACAAATTACATTGTTATGCATACAACACATTAGAACTAGCCTATGTCTCATTTGTCTGTCAGGTCATTGCACCTTCCAATGTTTGTTTACATTTCAGGTAGGATCCTTCATACACCTCAATGTTATTTTCAATCCTAAAGAGCAATTCATGATCCACACCAGTGTTCCTGCTAAGGCCATATAGCTAATGGCGCAGTGCCAGGAAAATTGGCTGCAACAGTTTTCTGAAAATATGTGAAAAGATTTTTTTTTCTTGCCAATTAAATTAAGATTTTTAGCTCATAAAAATATTTGACTATCCAAGAGCTACCAGTTGGCTCATTTATAGCATTGCGTCTTTTTTAATAGAGATTTGCAAACCAACCATTTGAGATGTCCCTACTGATTTTCAATTCAAAATAATGCATAGGCCATCTTGTCATGTGAATAATGCTGGTCAGATATTCAATACACTGTACACTTCAACTCATGCATAAACTGGAATAGGTCTGAATGTCATAAAATTATGATTTTTTTAACGTTTTTAATCATAGTGTTATCTCTAGTAGATGAACTTGATGAATTCTAACTTGATAGATTTTTGTTAGACAAATCCACGAAAGTAATCTTTAACTGTTGAGCTTTCGTCTTCACAGGATGAAGACTTGATCACAACCGCCTTGGTCTGTTGCTTTTACTGCGAGTCTTGACAGTAGTCTCTTTCACAGGTTTAGGTGATATCAGCAAAGAATCAAATATACTGCACATCACTCTAGATCACATATTTGATTCGTTGCTGATATCACCTACTTTCCTGGATTTGTCTAACACAAATCTATTAAGTTATTTATGAACAATCCTACAGATGAAGCTTTTTGTTGTTGAATTCTCTTTGGAAATGTAATGTACAAAGACATGAGCATTATCATCAGATTTTCTGCAACATAATTATTTGCAAATGACTTGACTTCTATTGGTTCTCTTTTTGACCAAAATCTTATCATAATTTACAATCAGTCAGATTGCTAAGATCAGCTTAACCTTTTTCCTATATTTTAAGACTTTTAATCCTAGCTAAATTCTATTGTAATGAATTTGCCTATTGTTCTGTTACAATACCAGGTGCCTTTGGTCATTTGTATCACCACTAATGAAGTAATAATAAACGAAAACCGGTCTTGTTTGAGTGATTAATCAAATGCGCCTCAATAGATATATATATGCTTAATTTTCAATTCTACATACCATTACATTAAATATACATATAACAACTATAATTTACTCTAACAACAGCTTTAGAAGCTATGCGCTTTTTGATTTTGTACTTTCGCATATTTGTACATACACAATAATGTGAAGGAGACAAAAAGAATTGCTGTGAGGCTCAAACTGAAAATTAAGTTAAGAGCTACTAAGCTTTTTGGAATCAATCTCTATTATCAACTTGTGGAACTGAACATTGTATTCTACTTGGCACATGTAAAATGCAATTTTCATATCGCCTCTTCTTTTTCTTTATTTGTGATTTATATTATGATGAAAAATTTAAATGATGGGAGTATCTCCCATTTCCTATTGCTGGTGTAAAGTGCTGTGATGCTTATAGTCAAAAATGGAATTCTGCAAGGCAGGAAATGAAAATAGAAATGTGCCAATTCTTTTAAATTCCATGTACTACTTGTAAATCAAATCTTGAAGCCTCCTGTGGGAAGATGGTATATCAAGAGGAAAACGCAAGAAATGAAAAAGTAAAAGAGAAATAAAAGGCTGGTGAATGAAATAGCGTTGATGTGTGATATCGCCTGGGGGTTGTTGTTTCCCTTCATTGCATGAACAAATAGGGGAACATACTGATTGAGCCTGACAGTAGTCTGCTCTGAACATACCAGTCTCTTAGTGCAGTGTGTTTCATTACTGGTTAAATCGGGACATGAAATTTTGATCAATCGGAGGCAATTGATTTTTAATGCGGAAATGAGGGTGGAATCTTGATGGCTTATACAAGAACTTTGAGTTTAAATCTTTCTAGAAGTATGGTAATTTAATAAAGATTAGTCAAGGCAGTGATGGAGCATTATGGGGAGATGTCTTGGAATAAATAAATCAGTGTTTGTCTTCAAATACAGGTTGTCCCAAAACATATGTACCCTGGCCCCCTGTGCTAAAGCTTGCTATTGGGCTGTAAGCTGAACATTGGAAGGGTTATGCTCCTCTTCACTTGTAGGTTGAAAACAAACATTAGCACAAAAATTTTGTTCTTTGATAAAATTTATACAAATTAGGTGCACTAACTCTTTTTACAGTATCATATTATAATTGAACAGTCAAACGTACATTAGAAATTGTAGAAAGTGTTATTTGCTTTCTCTCCCAAAAAATTGTGCTACTAACTTTTTTGTCACCCTGTATCATATTTGCTTGAACGTCTGACACAAATTAAACTCAAAAGTGAGGCATAGTCCTGTAGGGATGGTAGTGGTATTTGCTTACTCCCCCAAATAAAAAAGGGCACTAAACCTTTTGACATGTATTATCTATGCGTGGCCTAGTGGATATTAAGTCCTCGACTGTTAAGGTGCGTTAACACTGTGATAAATTGGGGGTAACGACAAGCAACGTGAACCTGCGTATTGCAGTTTAGAATTTTACGCCATACATTAACAATGATGTAATACATTAACAATGATGCATCGGAGTAAGACATCTGTGCCAGTGTCATAAATAGGTCTCAGGAATTAATTTGATTATAAATTGTATTATATGGTATTAACTGCAAAACTGTTCTTTCAGATGAAGATCTTTAAATGATTAAAGTGACCAAAGTTAATAATACAGCACTGTTGTGTGGTTTCCACAACCAACAGCCATATGGATAACACATTTGTGACCCGTCATATCGAAAGGTACCTTAATACCGGCATAGTAAATAACGAGATACAGGCCATTGAAGCTGAGCATAGTCAAAAATCACGTCCAAGGTCGAATTTCTAATTTCATCAGAAACTTTACCTTTGAAGTGTATTCTATCATATTAATCAGGTTCCAACATCCAAAACATAAGACAAATGTTTTGAAAACCGAGATAAAAATCCTTTCTCCATTCACGTTTAACCAGTACAGAAACTTTAAACTTGATTTTCTCGGAACTTTAGTTTTCGGAATCAGCCCGATACCTTTTACCAATCTGGATGTAACTTTGTAATCGAACATCCAATAACCAAAAGCAAGGTGTCATTTTAAAGCTTAAAATATAATCTTTTAGATGAGACCAAAAAAACAATTTTAATTTTGCCGACCTTAAGGTACCTTTCGATATGACGGGTCACATTTGTAGGAATATCTTTTAATAAATGGAATTAATACTAATAAAATGTGCTATGGAAAAGTGTACATCTAAGCCATAATTTCATTTGACTTGTGGGTTTGATAAAATTGGAATAATTTATAAAGGTCATAAAATGTAATTGCCTTATACTTGTTATTGATTCATCAGGTTACTATTGATGTTGTGGGAACTTTTAGGGACGTTTGAGATTGAGCTTAATTGGATGGTTCAGGTTCACAAAGCAGCTTGACCATTTTCAGACTTGAACTATTGTCTTTAATTTGTACAAACAAGAATTTCTGCAAATAAGACTATTTTGCAGCAAATCTTGTTATTCTCATTTCGGACGTAATCTGAACTATGGTTATTTTCTTGAAAGGGAATTTGTGAAATTCAGTGGTGTTATAGGGCAAGGTTCTTGATTACTCAGAGGACAATCCAATGTCCCAGGCTTAAATCATGGAGCTTCTACTGTGGCCATTACTCCACGTATTTTAAAACCTTGCAATGTATAGTTGGGATCTATTTTGCTCTCTTTTATTTCTGATTAGGATATAAGACAACACAGTGGATATCTGTGTAAGCTTACTTTTCCTATAATTACTTATATCAAAAATACTTGATATATTGCCCACAACCTATTAGTATGCTCCACTCTATTGGGTCAAGACACTTCATCCTGCTTACTCAGTGAAAAGAATAGTTCATCAAATTTTGTCCTCATTTTTCAAGAATGCACATCCCTAAATCCATTCCATATCAGTATGCAAAACCATATCCAGTCAGATAGGTCATCAAGCTTACTCACTGAATGCTAAGCAAATAGTCACTTGCTGACATATTTCCTAGAAGTGATCTGATGAGGGGGTTTGGAGTATGCAGACAGAGCTCCTTGAAACCGATACTCAAGTTTGGAGGAGACAGTAGAAAAGTACTGCAGATAGAAGTAGAATTGACCAAATAAAAAGCAATATTGTATGATGTAATATATGAAGTTATATAGCTAAGTACTTGGTTTTGAGTGCTTTCAAATGAAGAAGGGAAGATAAAAATTTGAACTTTTAAACTATTTTTTGCACAAACAAATATAATGTAATATAGGTACCCACTGTAATCCAATACAAATTAATTCTCCAATTAGTAGATAAATAAAAAAAAAACCACTTTTGGTAAAAGAAAATATTAGGTTTTTCTGATCTTACAGTCTGGCTTTAACTTGCAAAATATTATTTTGGATAGGAATTGAGCTAAGTAGAGGATGACAAGTAGTCATATTAAATAATAATTTATTTTTATCTTCCGCATCTTTGAAGTTAAAAATATGTACAATCAGTCCCAAGGCATTTTTCGCAGATTTTCTTAAGTCTTGCTCATTACACGTAGGAGTTGTGAATCAGAGAGCGAGCATTGATCTAATCGGTTACGCAATTAGAGCAAACGTTCATCATATCAATTACGCAATGAATATGCCATTGGCTGTTTACTGTAAATTAACCTTTTATTTTTGTGGAAAAGTGAGTTTAACAGAATGTCAAAAGGTTTTTTTCTTCAACTCTCCAACTAAGTAGTTCAGCAGGATATTCTTACGGTAATATAAAAAGCACAAACAAGTTTTTGGATTCAAAGTTGATTATATCTAAAAGATTCATATTTCTAACCAAAGCTTTTTCTTAAAGTGACATGGACCAGGGGCCATAAATTTGAAAAAGCGGTTCATGGTCTTTAAAATTTCTAGAGAACAAGATGCTGTTGTTTTTTCAAGACCAGGAGCTATTTTTGAAAATTGATCCAGATTTTTGGAAATCAAGAATTTATTGATAAAAGATTTTTTCTAATGAATACAGTATTGCTTTTCCAAAAATAATGCCCCGTTTCCAAACATTTTCACAAATTTTGACTCATACTAGAGACAAAAATTTGTATACGGCAAAACCAGGCGCTGCAGTAGGGAAAAATATCATCACCTGGGTCTTGATTTTCTGTTCCACCTACCGCAAAAAGTCAACCATAGGGTAAAAATCGCCCGGCGCCCGCTTAAGGAAAAGCCTGTTTCTAATCAAAAATTTGTCCATCGTTTTAATTTAAGAAATTTGGGCACTTCTATTGCTTAGAATGACCTAGTACATTTTATTTCTCGCTAAGGTTGTAGCTTATGGTGTTTGCAATTAAGCAGTAAGATAAATATGGAAAAATATTTCCATAATTGAATTTACCGTACATTGACATGATATTTAAGAAGTGAAATGAAATGAGACTTAACATGAGTAATGAATGGAGTGACCTGGTTCTTGTAATCAAATACTTTTAGTCTTGAGGAGATGGTTAACAAATTGCATAAATGAGCTTATGATAAAAAATATACTTAAAAGAGACTAATGTGGCTGATAGGAGGTAACATTTCTTGGGAAAAGATTTAATTACCAGAAATTCATCCTAAATATCAGATATGTTTGAATGATTCAATGGACAGTCCCAATTTAATTGTAAAATGCAAGCTTTATCTGTTTTGGTCTTCCAAAGACAAAACATACAATATTTTCTTCAGCTCTTTCCCCCTCCCCGAAAAAATATTAAACTTTGTAAAGTCTTTTGCAAAAAGACTAACCTGACTTACATTCCTGACTATAAAACAATTCTGGTCCAGTTAGTTGGATTTCAATCTAAAACAGATTATTCAAAGGTTGAAACTTTCCAAAATATAGATAGAAACCTTAATATTCCTAATAGAGTGAGTACTGGTTAAGGTGTCTGGTCAATGATAGATCTGCCCAAATATTTCTAGTAAAAATCGGAATGAATGATATTTGGTCACCGGCCTAGTTTTTGCATGCGAGCCGGTTTAAAAACAACATTTTTGGAGGTTTTTTGGAAAAATTAGTACAGTGTGGTCTATGATAAATGTGGCAAAAGTGACATTACTTAGTGATGATTTTAAAAAATCCGCCCGAAAATATTTGCTAATTTTTTCACAAAAGTTGCGCACAAGTTTGTTCTTTCAAATAAAACAATAAAAATTGGGGGTCATCGAACTAATTTTCCAGAAAAATATTAAAATATGGCAATTTTTAGCTTCAAAACACCACTCGGAGTATATGCGCATGCGCATTGCGGCACTCACCAAC
>JXSR01S014641.1:11642-21906 GCA_000969725.1 Ophiothrix spiculata | reverse complement strand
CGTATTCAATTATTCGTAAACCATGGACATAATAGCCTAGTGTCAGGGTTAACAAATCAAGTTGTAAACATCCAAGACAGCAACATAGTTTACTAGGAAGTAAACACAGCCCAGAGCAAATTCTCTCGCTGATTTCCCCATTGAATAAGTGCTATTCGTTACTTAATATGGCTGATGAAATGGGTAGTTAATGTAATAAATGATTCTTATTTTGTCGTCATAAAGGAGGTTAAAAACAGACCCAGGTGACGAGGAAATCTGATTGTTTGATATCTAAAATAGAGGCGTTGTCTAGTTGAGATGTAGGTCAATTTCCAGAGCCGATGGGAAGAAAACTGATCTGATAAAACCCGAGAATGACATCTTCAAGAGGAACATACTTATGTAATTTGTAACTGCTGACGGGTGTTCTCAGGAATAGTGTCCTCTGTGGAGTTTATTGAAAATCAAAGGTGAATGATACGCCAATATTAGAAAGGAACTGATTTAAATTTAAGCATAAACATGATAAAGAGGATTTTAAAACTAAACACGAGGCTAGGTGATTGGTGACCAGAAAAACAAATGGAATTTTTTTTGCAATATCTCAAAAAAGTTATGTCTAGTTTGAAAGTCCTTAAGTCAATTGAAGAATTAAATGTGAGCAATGTCCTCAAATTGAAATAGTTTTTAACCCTTTCATGCACCAATTAAGTTTCCAAAAAAATCATATTGTGTTATTTTACTTCTAAATGGATCCCAATAACATATCCAGTGTCATTTTTTTGGGGCAGTGCTCCATTAATTAGTTATGTATATGGTATGTCCTCACATTGCATTTTCATGAGAGGGTAATAACACATTTGTAATTGTGAATTTTACATCTACGATAGTAAGATGAAGACCGTGTCTTCTCGGTAAAACGTACGTTCATTTGTTTGATTAGAAATGTGATTGAATCCGAATTACGGATGTGGGCAAATAAATGCTCATAGTGCAGATACTATTGATCTGTTCAAGAAAACTTGGTCAGAAACGAAACGATGTTTATACAGTATATATTAGGCTGATTTTGAAAAAATAGCATATTTATAAATTGTAGGGTTAAAAACACCACATGTAAAGTTTTGTCACTTTTCATTGATATTTAGGGGGTGCTACCGACATCTGAACTTTTGCATGTAAAGTCTATGGGCTTTTAGGGCTGTTATAAATCTTGGCGATTTTCTCCTGACTGTAGGAGAAAATGTGAAAAATTATGTCCTCATGTTTTAGTTAAAATGTTTATCTTCCTTGAAACATGCATATGTATTGATTTCAAGTTCAATGTTATTCACAAAATTGAAAAAACAAAAAACTCTGGTGTGGGAGTAAACCCTATTAATAACACAGCCTTTATTTTTAGACCTAAACTAATTTAGACTCTGGCACAACACACAGTTTCAAATAGCATGATGAATTAGTAATAGAAAATACAGTCATTGCAGAAGTCTAAGTTGTCTGAAACATAAATTATAGAAAATAATCATGATAATCATCTCATTACCCCAACCATTACAACAAATTTCAATCAATGTTACATAACTGGAACCACAAGCATTTTATATTTGATTAATGACCCACATGCTTGACACCACTTACAGGATTTGCACTTTCATCCTTCATTGAATAGTTGTCAACAGTTTCAAGTCTTTTGACCCCCAGGTTCAATACAATGCAATGCTCTTGATTTTAGTACTGTGATATGATTACCAGGGTGCAACTTGCATTGGACAAGCTATGGCAGAAAATGAACTTTGAAATAGTTGATGATGTTAACAAACCAACCTTGATTCAGAATCATTATTTCATTAATTCAATTCCAAATTTTGATGGCCTCTCAAAAAGTAAGTTATGTTTCTTTGGCTGCTTTTCAAGTGTTTGACTTTTTACCTTTTATGTTGTTTTCTCAGGACAAAAAATATTAAAGTGATTGTGAGTTATGCTCAAGGTGTGTTAAATAAAAAAGCATCACATCAACAAAGGATAAAAGATTTTAAACAGTGAATACACTATTGAATTGTTTCTAATGACAAACAGAATAATTTTATCAAGAGGCCATGGCTGTTGAATCTTTTGCTGTCACCCAAATGATAGAATTTTCAACAAATTGCATTTTTATGTCTATTTAATGACTTTTTCTGACATTTTCCTAGCAAATTGCTTCGATTAGACGCTTATACACAAAACATATTGATTTTAGTACAATCATTTTCACAAATGATGAATTTTGAAGGCATTTTAAAACATGTCTTAAAATCCCATTGACTTTACACACAAAAGTTCAAAGGTCGGTAGCACCCCCTAAATAATCATGAAAAGTTGTAAAATTTTGTATGTGGTGTTTTTTACCCCAAATGCACTAAATGAGAGGGTAGCCCGATAAAAAATCAAAACTTTGATTTTTTCAAAATCAGCCTAGTATATATGCTTCCTCATAAAGGGTATGGGTACGGGCTCCCGGACACCGCTGTTATAAGTAATGAAAAATAATTTTATTGACATGGAGATATCGAAAATAGCATGGAGCTAAGATTATTAAAAAAAGTAATACGAGTAAATATTATCAAATATTCAGATTTTCGCCGAAAGATCCCCGAAGGTGTGCCAAATAAATTTATTTTATTTAAAAAACAAATCAGACTATTATTTAACTTATCTATATTCTTATCACTAATAAACATTGTTAAAATATATAGCTAAGGAACGTCAATGGTGCGTTTACACTGTGACGACTTGTTTCGACGTAGGGTAACGTATTTGCAACTTAAACGTTGTAACTGAAAACGACTGATAGTAACGATAGTGTGCGTGGCTAGCAGCGTGTGTGAGCGTTAACTGACTTTAACTAACGATGATGGGCGAAAAATTCAAAACTGCAATACGCAGGTCTACGTTACTTGTCGTTACTCCCAATTCGTCACAGTGTAAACGCACCTTTAGAAATTATTAGATATGAAGGGTACTTATCAAACCGTAGAAAATATAAAACAATTCAGTCTAACATGCTTCACAAGTCCGGAACAGTCACAAAGCAACTGTTTGTGTATTATGTAACGGAAATACTAGGTGATATACCCCGAAAAATATATCCAGCTAATTTATGTATTGCCACTTAAAAAAATATAACAAATCTTTCAGAAAGAAGCTAATTTTTCACTCAATGCGCCAGTTGTTTATATGTGGCTCGTCATATCAAAGGAGATTTAACCTACAAAAGAGTATAAACCTACACGTTTCTCATTTTGTGACACCGGTAACATCATATTATGCATACTTGAATTGCATATTTCTTTTTAATGATAATCAAATATCAATACACGTCTTTTACAGTGTGGACTTGTCGCATCAAAATGTCATCTTCAACTATTGATCACCGGTAAAAAGAAATATTTAATTTCAAGTATTGGATATGGGTCATTCCATTTATTAGGGTACCAATGGCAAATCCAGCACCATGCATTGCAAATGAGTCATTTTAGGATGTTTATACAGCAAACTTCTGAATTTTTTTGATTCTAATAAACAGACACTATCAACAGGTATCAAATATTACAAATAATTTTTGGTATACATTCTGACAACAGTTTGAATTTTTGGGAAAATGTTGTAAACATTGTGGTTTTGGGGCATTTTTAAAGGACATTTTAAAAGGTACTTTTCAATGCATACCTTTCCTTCATTCCTTTCATTTTTTAAAGAATTTCTCTCCATTTTTATGTTAACAGAAAGAAGGTTTTGCAAAATAATGTTGGTATTTGTACTAAAATTTTATCGTCTCAATGCACGGACCTCATAAAAAGTAGTTTCCATTGGTAAATTTTGGTGTCCACTTTTTTATTTACCATGTGAAACTTTTAATTAATTGCATATCAAAGATAAGGGTTGATTTATTTGTTTTTGGGTATTCTTTTGTTTGGGTTTTATAAAATCTTTAAAATTAAAAAGGTTAATGATGATAACAATCATACAAAGTATAAAATAAGGCATGTTTAAACCATTGGTGTCCACTTTGGTGTCCACACAATATTTACCAATGGAAATTTTCGAGACAATTTTTTTGGTATAAAAACAACTTGAATATTTCTTATTTCAGGTTTAATGTAAAGCTTGGGCAGGGTTTTCAACAGTTACATTGTAAAATTTTATGAATTATTTTTAGGATCTGAGAGAATGTTGGAAGTATATTTGGTGTCCACTTTACGATGTTTACGCGTGAAATTTCATATTTGCCAGAACATTTTCATCTGGAAACTACTCTTTCATGATTTATAGGCTTTTCTAAGTGAAAAAGTTGCATGTTGACTTAAAACTATAAGAAATATGTCTTAAAACAATTTTGGTTAACAGTTATGGCAGTTAAAAAGTTTTGGTGTCCACATTTACCAATGAAATCATATTTTTTAACAAAATTGCCTGTATTAGGGCATGTATCTGTTTGTTTTCTGCCCTATGATATTCCAAACACATAAACTTTGATCTTATATCCTAAATTTAGCAAAGAGAGAGGAACTTTATAGCAGCAACGATGATTTACAAAAATATGCCCCAAAAAGTGCATGTCACCTTTTGGTACCCTCATTTATGGAATATGCCATATACGTGTTTTTAGTGTCACATGTAGGCTCCGACAAGTTCCCCGTTTCGATGTGACGAGACACATTTATACACCGGTATATAAGCACTTCACATTTCTGAAGGGACAAACTTCAAAGGAGGTATTGACGTCACACTGTAGAATTCGATGTTTCATTATAAAGAAAATATGGCCAGAACTGTTCAACTAGTCAAACAAAATGTAACAGAGAAAAACACACCTTGTAGTCGTTTCCGATTACAAGTTTAGAATAGCAATGTAGTTCAATCACATCTTTAAGTGTCCTTGAAAACAAGAATACATATGTAAAAACACTAACATGAGCTACTTCTATCTGTCCATTTCTTCATCATAATTCTTGTAATGGATTTTTTTTCTCCAAATTTGTGAGCTGAATTTAAATAGAAAATGAACAATAATTGTACAAACATCGAAGAAAATCAATATTTATCCCTCTCCCTCTTCAACAGATACAAGGGAATACACGATCTTCCCCTGTCCATCAAGGCGGATTCATGACGAAAGCTTACATAAGGGACCACAACAATAAATAAACTGACGTTTGCGATTTGGTAGATAAGAAAATTGACTGCCTTTTTAAAGTCAAACCTTCAAACCCTCAATATTTTGTTATAATTATAAGTTGCTGCAATGCCATTTTTGATCTCTAGAGTGCTTTTGTAAACTTTTTATGCTTTCCTACAACGTGTAGGTAATTATGGTACTACATATTTGGCTCTCAGTGATATTGGGCGTCAATACTTTCAACGTCCCGTATCTCGAAAATATTTCCTTCATGGTGTATGTACTTTGTTCATCATTTTGGGTTTAAAGAGTTCATAACTACTTAAGAAAATGCACTGCTAAAGAAACCAGTTGCTTTATTTTTGAGTTTTCGGGTGTTTAACCATTTTGTACAGTAAGTCAACGGGAAAGTAATTTGTGGTGTGTCGCCACAAGTAAACATTTCTGCTTTGAGATTTGAATTGAGGTTATGATTTATTTCAGTTTATTCTCCTTAAATAGACAAACGTTTCCATAGTCTACTCCCCATAGTCCAGTCCCTTATACGCTTAGATGCGCTATATTTTGGAAAAAAAGATAGTAAGAAGTAATGTGTTGGTTAAATCCAGATTTGAAAAAGGTCATCTGTTTAAAGAACCCAAATACCATTTATTATGTCACTGAAATGTATCCAATCTTCTTCTTTTCAATCAGAAATGCTTTACTTGTCATGTAATAAAGCCCAAATGGATTTATAAAAGGATGAAAAGATTGCCTTCGACTTGTAATACATATCAGTCATTCGAGTTCCGTAAGTGATATCGGTTATCATGTCGCGTGTCCGGTTACCAGGCGGTATAGGACACGATATATAGCATCCACTAGATTTAGGGACGAGGGATTTCTAGAACGCAAATTCAGGGTACGATTTACGTGTATTTCTATTGGGTCACGTAACTCACGTATTGAAGAAAATATTGCCAAGATTCATATTTTTACCTTTCCTCAAAAAAATTACAAAAGTTTTCTTATAGTATAATTATGTTATTCTAAATCCGCTGGGGTTCTCGTGTGAACCCCACTTTTTATATAATATGTTATCATATATTTTAGCGATTACGAAAATAATTTTAATGACCCACCCGGAAGTTGTATTTTTCCACGAATTAGCCAACGGCTACGCAAGAGGCGGTATAGGACATGACGAAGCCGGGGATCGGCTATGATATCGTACGGCAACCAGTAAGAGTTGCCACGACCTGCACCGCCTGCCGGTTACCAGACCTGAGTGATACTACTATTAGAGAGATTGCTGTTTAAAGAAGACGGTAAAGCTGCAATAAATAAATACGAACATGTTATTTTTTCTTGCGCTTGAACACACTTCTTCTGTGCTGGTGGTTACCTTCTTAAAGTAGATACATGTATATGTATCATTAAGGACACCATATATGTTGATTAATGACCCTATATTATATATTCCATTAAAAATGTCTTTCCGAATAGGCTACAGGCGATTGCAATTTTTTATACTTATCTTTAAATTTGACCATAGCACTCATTTAGCCATTTAGACGATGCGGAGACGATGTCGTTTTTATTTAAAAACAATCAAAAAATGTCCAGGATAGATCTTGATTCCCCTTATCACTATTCAGCAAACTGAACAGATCTGAAAAATACACAATTATCAAAATCATTACAGGTTTAGTAAAATACTATAAAAGACTATTTCTGATATGTAAAATCGTTGAAAATATCAGGCACGTAAAGATTATTATATATGTATACGAATGGCAGTGAGCTAAGGCCAAAAAATTTCTGCTTTACAAATGTCAAATTCCGCTTTATTCTGCTTTGTATTTTTGATTTTTTTTGATTAAATAAAATCTTACAGTTTTCAAGTTCCTAGTCGACCTTCAATGTCGCCATTAAATTTCAACATCATTTCTGATCAGAGACGCTAGAACTCTGATGATCGAGAGTATCGAGACAGGTATCTCGTTTGCGCCATTACCGTGTGCTTGCAAAAAATATTGTTTCCATCAGCATAAAAATCGTTCACAAATGCTGGTTCAGAAGCTCTATATTTACTACGTTTCAGTATTTGTGCATTTATAGTGTAAGCTTAATAAACAAACAAGTTTCTGCCCTGCAGCAATACTGAACTTGCTCGAAGCTTTTGGAAAAGCCCCCGTAGCTATTTTTAGCTCGTGCGCGCAAGGAATTCTGGGACACAGTGACGTAGCGCAATGCAGCGATCCGTGACTATATACTAGAAAAATTATCTTAGAATGTCTAAAAAAGTCATCTACAAGGTCAAATGTGACACTATGATTGGGATATAGACATGGAAATGCTTTTTAGTGATTTGAAAACTTTTTTCAGAGAGCTGTGTGCATTTATACCGGTATTTTACAGAACTTAACAGCAGGGAGCTATTGGAGTTGGGTGTTTCTTGTACTGGAGTATTCAATTATTTGTAAACCATGGACATATACTAGCCTACAGTGTCAGGGTTAACGAATCAAGTTGTAAACATCCAAGACAACAACATAGTTTACAAGGAAGTAAACACAACCCAGAGCAAATTGTCTCGCTGATTTCCCCATTGAATAAGTGCTATTCGTTACTTAATATGAGATGGGTAGTTAATGATGAGATTGGTAGTTAATGTAATAAATGATTCTTATTTTGTCGTCATAAAGGAGGTTAAAAACAGACCCAGGTAACGAGGAAATCCGATTGTTTGATATCTAAAATAGAGGCGTTGTCTAGTTGAGATGTAGGTCAATTTCCAGAGCCGATGGGAAGAAAACTGATCTGATAAAACCCGAGAATGACATCTTCAAGAGGAACATACTTATGTAATTTGTAACTGCTGACGGGTGTTCTCAGGAACAGTGTCCTCTGTGGAGTTTATTGAAAATCAAAGGTAAATGATACGCCAATATTAGAACGGAAAATGTTTGTAAATTTAAGCATAAACATGATAAAAAGGATTTTGATACATTACAACTAAAACTGACCTACAATCACGGAAAAAAGTGTTGGCATGTTTGCTATAAGTCTGAATGATTTTCAAAGTTTCCCCCGCTCCCCACTCAATGTTGTTTCAAATACAAATGTCATTATTATCCAACATTGAAACTGGGGTGTAGGGGAGGGGTATAGGGAGAGAATATTTCCTTTATGAATTTGACCTGAACATCACTTGCTGCAATTGCTACTCATATAAACGGTTGAATGAGGACAAAAGAACTCATCCATGCCAGCGACATTTTTCCCTGATTGTAGGTGTTCAGAAAAATGAAATTTTTATTGCTTTATCTCAAAAGATTTAAGTTTTTCCAATTCCGATGAGTAGAGATAACTGATCTGATAAACCAGAGGTTGACATGTACATGGTTATGTAATACGTTGATCCTGGGTTTCCCAACCGGAAATCAATATTTACCGAAATTTAATCACACAATGCACTGAATAAGCATAACAATGCACCCAAATAGGCGTGAAATGATGTGCACTACCACCCATCCCAAACAACAATTCAAATTGCCCGCTTTTAAATATATGAATTGAAGGAGCTAATGTCACTGCTTATTAGTTTTATAGGCAAAACTGTGTTTGGGCTAAAATTTCGGTAAAGATTGACTTTCGGGTGTAAACCCAGGATCGACGTATTAACTTTTAGTATAAAAAGGATTTTGGTGCATGTATTAAAACTAAACACTGACCTTGGTGACCAGGAAAAATAGATTTTTTGTTGCTTTATCTCAATAGGGTTATTTCTTGTTTGAAAAGCTTAAAGCAATACTATAAGATTTTGATCAAAAATATTTTATAGTAAAAACATCATAAAATGAAGGAATGTGACCATCTAAAAGCGTTTGCAAGTGTATTTGGTAAAACAATTGTTTTGCCACTGAAAAATAAATAAAAAGGACATGCATGCTTTCCTAAACTAATACATGTTGAATTAAATTTGGGATCCCGAAATAAATTCAACAAATGGCCATAACAGAAAAAGTAAGCATCTTTGGGCCAAATCGTTTGGAGGGTATTTATATCTACCGAAAACAAACCCAATAAGCCCCCCCCCCCCAAAAAAAAAAAAAAAAAAAAATCAAAAATAAAATCGAAAGTCATGGGTGACAGGGGGCGCTTCATTTTTAACACTTTATAGTATTGCTTTAAGTCAATGTCCAATCCCGATGAGGAGAGGTAACTGATCTGATAAACCAGAGGCTGACATGTACATGGTTGTGTAATTCTTACTTGCTGAAGGATGTTATCAGGAATAGTGTCCTATGTGGCGTTTGATTAAAATCGAATCGTAAATGATATGTCCACATTGGAAAATGAAACTGTTGTTTAATGTTATTAAAATTTATTATTGTTTTTTATATTTGTGTTAAAATTAAACACGGCCAGCCTAACTTCTAGTACAACATTCCTGAAGTGCACATTTGGAACATCATTCAAATACAATTTTTAGTACAATTCTAGACAATACTAGAAATGTACTAAAAATCGTACTCGCATGGTGTTCCAAATGTGCAGTTCAGGAATGTTGTACTAGGAATATACTCGATTGTTTCCAGGCACAAGGCAAGGAAAGGTTTTTAGGTTTAAATTACAATATCTAAGTACTTTACTGTGATTTACAGTGATCTATTTATGTGTTTGTAGATAGCGTACCCGGGGGACCGCTCAAGAATGCAATTGGTACTCGTGCTCATCATAAAAAATGGCGTAAAAGGGGCTGATTTTGTACCACAGATGGCGTCTACGTTTTTGGAAAAAGGGGTAGTTTTCAGCATAATTTACGCCATTTAGGGTTCCAAATTCAGGTAACTTTTGCCACCAAGGGCCACTTTTCACTTAGACATGTTAGAGATGCTCAGCTGAGTATTGTGCTGTACATGGTTTGAATAAAACGTTCTTAAAACAAGAGAAAATAAGTATTGACTTTATGTAAATGAATGAAAAACTTATACATTGTATACTTTTTAATACCTAATTTGTTAGCAAATGATCATTACAAACTTACGCCATTACGCCATTCGGGGTGTGATTTTCAAAATCTTCACTGACCTTACACTGAAAAAAGAAATTGGTGTCATTTGACACCAAAAAGGGTGT
>JXSR01S014638.1:31420-42566 GCA_000969725.1 Ophiothrix spiculata | reverse complement strand
CCCCCCCCGGAAAAAATACTGCTCCTTTAACCTAAACTTTAAAATAGGTGTTATCAGATGGTCCAGTACATGAAATTTCCTCAAACATAACTGCAATGTCCAGGGAAGGTTTTTTTTTTTAAAATGCAAAACTCCACTACATACTTTTTGACTTTTAGGCTAAATGCCAAGGATAACCAAAAAAGCCTCTATTGAAGCTTTTTTCCCCTTTATGTCCAAGAATTTTCTTTAATCAGTTGTAGATTCCTCTAAGTGTGTCCTCACAACATCAAATGTGCTTCAGCTAATGTTTGACACATTTTTGGGCATTTTCATTATAGACAGCAAGGTCATCAGCTGTGCAAATTTGTTTCAATATGGGACACTGGAGGAGATGCTGTATGGTTTGTGGTGCAGTCCTACAGTCGCAGGTGACATATTTTGCCGCATTCCAATATGCAGGAGGAAGACCGGAGTACCCGGAGAAGATCCTGCAGAAGCAAGCATGGACTGAAAACCAAATGCACATACAGCACCAGGACCAGTAATCGAATCCAGGGCTCATTGGTGCATTGGTGCAAAGGGAGGGAAGTTTTGCTGTGCTAACTCGCATATAACATAGCATTCCAAGTGTAAATCATCTGCAGATAAAATTTTTAAAAATTGTCCTATGTACCTACTTTACCTTGTAAAAGGCTCAGCGAAAAAATTGTTTTTTCATAAATAATTATTTTATCAATAATAAATAAAACAGGCATTTGTTTTCTTACTCATTCAATCATTAACGACATCTGCTAACAATTATGGAACATCCCAGGGACAGATGATGAGCAAATCATAATTACAAATTCCCTGAACTGAAATGGGTCAAAGTACGGATTAAGTTCAAATTATGTGTCCTTGCTTTCCATCACTTCGAAGGCACCCTTCCAACCTACCTTTCATCTGTTTTACACATCTATAATCCATCCCGCACTTTACGTTCCGGCTCTCAAAGGATTCTCAAGATACCAAACTCAGATCTCAAATCTGCCGGTGAGCGCTCATTTAGGTTTCAATGCCCCACTGTTTGGAATTCACTCCCAAACAACATCCGTAACATATCCTCTCTCAGTCAATTCAAATCCGAGTTAAAAACCCATCTCTTCCGTCAGGCATTCCCCGTTTCTTAATTTTTCGTCGTGTTTGTCTTTGTTCATTGTCCCTGTTTTCACGCGCTTCGAGATCCTCCAGGATGATTTTTGCGCGTTATAAAAACGCTTTATTATTATTATTATTATTACTTGGCAGGAATAGATGGTGTATTCCAGTGCTGTGACAAAGACACAATACCGCAGCCATTTATGTTCACAAGACTTGGAGGTGTACTGGCACAGCAAATATGGCTCAGTATGTCATGGCTTATACCCTGGGTATTGAGAGGAATGTCATTGAATTTCACCAACTTCAGAAGACTATTACATGGAAGGATAATGTCCAGACCATGTGAAGATTTAACATCAGAATTCTTGGCTTTGGTGATATAGGATCTGAGGTTACTAGACCAAAGATCAACTAACATCGGTGAATATAGGCTTATACCTGGGATACAAGAACTTCTAGCAAATTGTGACTACCAAGTTCTCCTAAGACGAAAGGCCTCCTCAGTGGTGTTGTCATGTCACATGAGGAACACATTGCATATTTGTGTCCCATCATATTTATAGATACCTGAAGGTGGTTTCAGACAAGATGTCGTTGCGGCACACGACAAAACATTTAGAATTTTGAGTTGTCGTACTGTAGCACGACACATTTGCATATTGCCGCAATGGTCTGTCGCAAGAAAAGTTGAATCTATTCCAACTCAAAATATAGTGTCGCTGCGACCATCACGACAGGGTAATCGATATATCGGCTTGTCGTACGGCAAGGAGATGCGTAAAGGTCGAGTTTGCGCACTTTAACTTTTTGACGTCACGCTGGTCGTACGACCACACGACAGGCAAGTCTGAAACCAGCTTTAAGGTTGGCATAGTATATAACATGCAACAGGCCATTCATTGAAGCTGAGGAAAGTCAAACATTTTGTCTGAGATCATATTTCTTATTTCATCAGAAAGGTTGTATAGAGTCATTTTAAAATCAGGTTTTAACATCTAAAACATGAAAGATAGGTAAAAAAATCCAAGATAAAAAATCGCCTCTCCATTCATGTTTTAGATAATACACAAACTCAAAACACAATTTCCTCAAAAATATCTTTTTTGGAATCAGCTACAGGCCATAAACAGATTTGACTGTAACTTTTCATCCAAACATCCACAAATTAAAAGTAAAGCTGTCATTTTAGAGCGTTACGTCCCAGCTTTAAAATGAAACCAAAATTTTGGTTTTGATTTTGGGACCCTTATTCCCAGCCTTAAGGTACCTACAGATATGACTGGTGACATTGTGAACCTCTTTCTACTTACGGATTATCATCAAAGTCCAGTAGTAAATCACCCTGTTCATCATTCCCCCACGTGTCCCATCCATCATTCGACACCTTGGTGGTAGTAGAACTCTTGGTCTCCGTGGTTCCCCATGTGTCATCCTCTGCCCATCCCCAATTATCATCGTCGGGAGTCCTGGGAGGGGTAGGGACATCATGAAGAAGAGGAGTGTCACTTTTGTCAGGATCCATATTACTGGATAGTGAATTTGGTGTGACAGTATACATGTATACAGCATGTGATGGATGTGTAGTTGGATACAGAGATGGATGGGTAGGTGGGTTGATAGGCGCAGCCAGAATATATAGCATGTGTAAGAGGTGGAAGTCAGGTCAGGAAAGATGGATGGGAGAGATGATAAATATAAACCACCATATGTTAATGTTAATGAATGGATGCTAGCTATCTACTAAATCCCATGAGAAATATACTACAGGCTTTCTGATTGGTTAGTATGACAACATTTGAATCAACCAAAGGATAGAGCAAGTTCCCAAGCTTTGTGGTTATCAAGGCTGGGGTAGACCTTCAAATGCCAAAAACCAGTTTTGTACTCTCTCAAACTAAATGCATAAACTATATAAAAGTATACATTTTTAGAAGCAGAATTTTACCCTGATGATGATATCAGTTTTTGACCAACTTTGGCAAAAAATTCCCAAAACCATATTTTTTGCCCCAAAAAAATTTCTGGAAAGCTTAACTACATTTTCTCAAATTTTTGATTTTTATCTTAGTTTTTTTTTAAAATGCCAAAAATAGGTCAAAAAATGTAAAAAAATCCCACCGCTGCCACCAAATGGCAATTTCTGCCTAGTTTTGGCAATTTTTCAAAAAAGATAAAAATCACAAATTTGAGAAAAACCTTCCAAACATTTGTTTCTAAATTTCATAATGCAAATAAATTCAAAATTTCACAAATGCAATTTTTTGTTAGGGTTTCCAGAAATGTTTGCGCCAAATAATATGTTTTTGGGGCATTTTTTCCCAAAATCGACATTTTTGGTCAAAAATTGATATCACCAATATGTTCAGGGTAAAAATCCACATAAAGTATACTTTTATATGATTTATGCAATTAGTTTGAGAGTTACAGTACAAAAACAGTTTATGCTAGTTGAAGGGCTACCAGCCTTAACCATATTTTTCAAGCTATTAATCAATCAAAAAATATCACCAGTAGTATAATATTCAAAAGATAACTAATTAATACAGAAAATGTGGAGAAATATGTTACTTTTATTACAGAGCAGAAGAGCAAAATATAGGTAGTCATGCTTTTGTTTAAATCAGCGATGAGAATTTTCGTTGGATATCAAGCTCAAATGTAAGATTATTTTTTCCATATTCATGCAGCAAACTGCTCGTTGTCATTTTCAAAAAGACAGTCTTCATTTTTCTCCACATTCTTGTGATCTACTTTAAACTAATTGGTAGCAAGTTTTTAAATGTGAGCAATATTTGTTTCAGAATTACATTGGATTCAGAGGGTTAGCTGTTGATATATCGTTGAAAGAGTCCCTACAACCAAACAATTTCTTTTTTTGCCTAACCATGATACATGTATGCAAATCTACAAGCATGTTCTGTCAAAATTCAATCGTCAAGATCAGGTGATTCAGTCAGTGTTAAGTTTTGAGTCACGTTTATACACAAATTGAGATTTTCTGCAAAAATTTATGGCATGAATTTCCTGTTTTTGGTTGGAAATTTAGAACGAAATCCAAAATTGCACCATTTTGGCGCAAATTTTAGAACATTTTGAAAAACGGACAGATTAAAATAACACATTTTGCAAAGAAAAAGGACCCATTGGCATACCAGACAGCCTGATTTTGCTATCCAAGTTTGCGGCACATCCACGTAATCACTTTTGTACCAAGTACCCCCCCCCCCCCCGATAATACCAACAACAATGCCTACGTCAAATGGAGATATACAAACTACTGCTTCAACACTTTCAATCATGTTTTTACAAAACATCTATTATGTAAATAATTCATGTACATTTTGAATATTTTTTAAAACAAGGTGCTTGTACATTATTGCAGCATCATGCTCTTCCAAAATAATGTCCTTGCTCAGACAGAGAATAAAAAATACCCCAAAAAAAAGAAAGAAACTAGAATACGCGGTTCTCGGGCCGCGCGGTTCTCGACACAGAGTGTCGATCACGATGCCTCCGCCTTCCACCTTTGTTGAAAATTTGACCTTTGACCCAAACCTTTGAAATCTGACCTTTCTTTTGACCTTTGACCCCCAGTTTAAGGTCGGACGATGGGGTCACCATTGACACTTTTGATCGCTGGTCCATGACTAACAATTTGACACCTTAACCTTTGAAATTGGACAAAGTTGAAAAATAAGTAACATTTTATGCATAAATTAAGCAAATTAGATACTTAATTAGCATATTTTGCACTCAAATTGCAGCTGGCATAAGCGCAGCTCAATCCGCACCTACCCAATAAATTTCATGAATGTAGGGTGCACGGTTTGTAAAATATCCCATTTAAAGCATTTTATGCATAAATTATGCTACATTTTATGCATAAATTATGCAAATTAGGTACTTAATTAGCATATTTTGCGCTTAAATTGCAGCTGGCACAAGCGCAGCTCTATCCCTATCTACCCACCAAATTTCATGAATGTAAGGTGGACGGTTTGTAAAATATGCCATTTAAACCATTTCATGCATAAATTATGCAAATTAGGTACTTAATTAGCATATTTTGCTCCGAAATTGTTGCTGGATCGAGTTTGGCTCTAGGTCTACCCAGTCACCAAATATCATTAACGTAGGCCATGCGGTTTTAGAGATACGCGTAAAATAAAATTCTGCTCCGTTGAGGAGATATTGCCCATTGTATCTATGAAATTATAAAGGATTACATGTAAGAGCGCCATCTTAAAACGGATTGTATTCGTTAATTAAATGGCCGATCGGGCCGATTTTTGCATATGTGATGCGCCAATCAAAATAAGGTGGGGTTAAAATTTTGAAGGAGTGGAGTTTTAGCAAATGCTCCTTTCGGAAAATTTCCAAGTCCCTAAAATCACAAAAAATCACATATTTTCTGCTTAAAAACCGACTAAATTTGCATATTTTGCGCCAAAACTTTCAGAGAAAATTACTAGCCACCCTTACCACCAGTCCACCAACTTGCATCGCTCCATGCCTCACCAGTTCCGAGAAACGAGCCCGGACGGACGGACGGACGGACGGACGGACAACCAGAAAACATAATGCCTCTGGCGGAGGCATAAAAAGAAAGAAAGAATACCCTGATTCAACAATTTCAAAGTACCTTGCTAAAGTCACATTACTTAAAGGTGTAGGTTCCGATCACATTCTCATCCCCAGGGCTTAACCAGAAGTAGTATATTTGTTGATGCCATATGCCCATATTTTTCTGATTCTAAATCCAAAATTTCACCTCCAAATTCTTTACAGTTTCGGAGATAAAGTATAAATTGTAAAATTAATTGGTACCCCTATTTTATATTTCTTTTGTATTTTCATAACAGTCGCATCCCCAGGGTTGCATACTTTCTTTTGCCTCTCAAGAGAAAACAAGAAGCAAGCTGAGGTTGAAATTTCACAAGAACATATGATTGGCTAAACAGATGCCCAAATTTAACTTGCATTTGTGTTAACTCAGAATTGATAATAATTTGTCACAATTTATCAGCCACATTGTCACGATAAAGCAAAACAGAAATTGGAAAACATGCCATATACTGACACTCTACGGTATCTATAGTAGACACCAACCACTAAAAAATGTTGTATGGCACCATGTAAGATATGTTTTTGTAAAATAATCAATGTGTTTAAGACACTTTTGCTGTGGACTGGGATAGTACACTTATATCAGCGATGCATAGTTTTTGCTCCAGTATAATAAGCAGAGAGGCCTACAACCACTGAATTAAGGAAAGGAACTTCTAAAAAAAGTTAACTCAAAACCATAAAAATGAAAGAAATGCATGAAGCTGTTTGGTCATTCCTTTTCTAACTTGATTTAAAGCTCAAATTGCAGGTATTTTTGGAATTTTATATTGTGACATACAACAACACCATAATACCCGCTATTTGAGTTACATGATGACTAGCTACCAAGCATGGAAAAACATAGGCAGAATAACAAAAACGAACATTTGTGCATGCAAGTAGATATGGTATGACAAAAGAAAATTGAAGCTGGGATAAATGGCAAAAACAAGATGAAAAGCTGGGACAGGGGAGGAGGGGCAAGTGAGTATCATTGGCATATAAGGAGCAGACATATACAGAAAATCATACAGATACATAAAATCATACAGATCAATATTGCAGTGTTTTGTGTTTTAAACTTTAATGTGGTAAACTTAGTGCAGTGGGGGAGGGGAGGGCAGAAATTCATCTTTTTAAAATGAACATTCATCCATGAATATTCAGATTTTCATGTTTTTTATTCACACATCAAGGGGTGGACAAAAAACCAGTCTATTGCATAGGGCCCTGCAGAAGAGAGGGGGCAAAGTCAATGGCCCCTAAAGTTCAAAATTGGTCAAATCTTGTTTAAAACCATTCTACCATGTTCCTCCATCTATTTTTCTCATAACCCATGTGAAATTTCATGGCTAAAGTATATTTTGTTTTGAAAATGTATCTAATTATGGTAACCATAATTAATTTTACAGTAATGTATTAGTGCCAGAATTAGTAAAAATGGTCTCAAAAATGTCTTACAAAATGTCTGCATTAAGTAATATTTTCCAATGTCTGAGATCAATCATTCCTTTGGTTACAGGTCAAGATAAAGTTTTTGTTACTTTAATCGATTGCAAATAAGGAGTTTTGCTTAATTCCATGCAATGATTTGATTGTAGATGTCAGAAAATATTGCTTATTCTTTGTGTGGATAGTTTTGCAAGATTAACATTTTGAGACAATTTTAACCAAATCTAACACTTACAGAATTTCTGACTTCCATAGATCCAACAAAGATAAGATACCGTGTGTATCCCATCATGTATTGCTTCCTATGGGGGTTGATTGTATAGGAAATTATGCGAGTAGTTAATAAGAAAATGCCCACGAATCAAACATAATTGTTGTATAATCTTGCATTTTGGGCATGTTTCATCACTAACTACTCCTATGACGTGCTGTATAAAATTTCCCATAGGAAGCAATACATGATGGCATACTCACAGTATCTTCTTTTGGTCCAACACATGACCCCTTGTATGATCTGTCATGTTTTCGGAGACGGCTCAAAGTATACCTTTTCTGCTTTCTTATGATGAGAGGAACATGTAAGAATGGTTTTAAACACAAATTTTTAAATTTGACCCCTCCTGCATGGAACATATTGATTTTATAGCCATCCTAGGGATGTCAACTATGGACCACAAAACCCACCTACATAGGACACATTAAAATAATTTCCTGCTATTTTCCATCCCAATGTGAGGTTTTGCCCCTAGGTTATCATGTACAAATTTAAACCATTTTGAACAGAAATTCTGAAACAAGCATATTTCAAAGGCTTACTTGTTGCGCAAGAATGGCCACTTGTAACATTTTCAATATCGGATTTAATTCAAATTAGAATAAAAGCAACAAAACCCAATCTGTATGTGTCATCAGCAAAATTATGATAACAAACATTTTTAATAAACATTGTCTCCTCGTGAAATCTACAAAATTAAATCACTCCCAAAATTAAACCCTTTTACAGTATTCTTTAAATTTAACTTCTCAGAAATATGGTTGGACTTATGAGCTGTTTACACTTAGCCTTTTTCAGTGAATTGCAACTTACCGTAACCTTTCTCGTTCTTGTCTGGCATTTGGATCACCCATAAGTGGCGTGTCTGTAGATGGAGGGCCTTCTAATTTATCGAGTGTCGTTGGCTCGTCCGACCAGATTGCAGTAAAACCGCCCCAGCCTTTTTGTGTATTATTCGCAACCTGCAAACAATGAAAAAAAAAAGACAAAATATTTATTAATGATGAAGATTCATACGTAGTGCTATAAAATAAGTAGATAATGTTCAAACTTCTACACTACTAATTATTATTACTAATTATACTACTAATTGTGACGTCAATGTTATTCATCACTATAGTTTCTAAGAATTTTAATCAGAGCCATCAAGACCCACTGAAGACCAACCACGAAAGCGTTTCCGGGTAAGTGATAATAATTAGTAGTGTAGAAGTTTGAACACTTTCTACTTAAAAAATGTATTATTTCAAGATATTTTGATGTTTGTTTGGGGCAAAGACACAATCTTTCATGGAATATTTATTACAATGGGATACTGTTTTGTTTTGAATTTTGTTTGAATTATTTACAAATTATCATTTTCACAGATTATTAATTTAAAAATTAATAATTACAATCACACAATAATGTCAATATATGACCATCCACCACAAGTTCTCAAATTTGCACATTTCTAATTCAACTACATCTAGAAAAGGTTAGTTTTCAAATATTTTGGAGTTTAAATGAATTAACATTTCAAATCTATAAAAATCCTAACGTTGTTAGAATACAACTTTTATATGTCTAGAACTGTTTCCACAGGTCGGACATTTATCCACACAGCAGTACGTGTATGGAATGGCTTACCAGAAGGTGTAGTTGGTGACATTACCGAGAATGGAGTTACAACCTTCAAGAGGAGAGTGCATTTGTACCTTATGTCATGTGTATAATGCTGCACCCTTGCACTCCAGTGTTCTTCTTCTTGCTGTGAACCACTGACTAGGCCATGGAGATTACTATCATAGTGCCGAATAGCTTATGATAGTCTTTCAATTTTGTTCTCCATGGGTTATTGTTCACTTCAGCATTTTATTTAAAAAAAATATGTATTTTGTACTGTTGCTCAAACTAAAAAATGCAGACTTTAATCGAGCTTCGTAATGGATGGTCACATAAATTGAGTTTACAAGCACATAGAGAAAACCTTTCTATTACGAAAAATAGCTAAAAGTTTGAAAACACCGAATCAAAATATTGTTCCTGTTTTAGAGTCATTGGCCTCTGTGAATTGTACATCTTTGTGTATCTTACATAGAGCAGCATAAGCTAACGACCACACAATAGAGTAGCGCAGCTGAAAGCCTAAGTCAGTTCTCATTAGCAAAAATGTATCCTGGGAATGTTATCCCTTGCAGGTTTGAAAGGTTTACAATGAGGAGCTGTGTATACAAACAGGCATGTTTTGAGAACCGTAAGTTATATTCAAACTTGTTTTTCACATCGAGAAGCTTTATATCCAACAATTTTCAACTATATAAACTATAAAAAAATGTTGACTTGCCCTTTGCGACCGACCCAAAATGTGCAAAATTTAGGGTTGCTTTTTTTTTTTTTTGGTGAACTTTTCACAGAATGTTATATATTTGCATGGAACAAGCATATCTTGAATAATTAAAGGTCAAAACGATTAAAATATTTATATAAACTATTTTGTTCAGTTTTTTTGGTGTCCAATTTCAAGAAAAAAAAAATTAAAAAAAAAAAAGATCCGACCGACCGACCATCAATTTCACCATTAAAGGGCAAGTCAACAACTTTTTTTTAGGCCATAGGGCTAAATCATAGCCGGCCTCCAAACAAAATTTTCCCTACCAAACATTTAGTCCTGACGTCAAAATGACGAGTGACTCCAAACAAAATAACTTCAACACCGAGTTGAGACCAAATAAAATTTCGCGCTAGAATTGCCATATACATTGGACCAAATGTTTGTTACCCGTTCACACTTTAAATTCGATGGCAAACATTTGGTGACGTCACGACCAAATGTTTGGTAGGGAAAATTTTGTTTGGAGGCCGACTATGATTTGGCCCTTATTCAACAACCAGACACATCATGGCATTGACCATTACACCTGAATGCCCATTTACACCGTGATGTCTATGTCAGTTCTCATTAGATACAGTCACAAGTACAAAACAAACTACGCAGTAAACTTCTGCGCATCAGCTTCACAATGTTGCACAATGTGCAATTATGCATGTATGCTGTCACACCTATGATGATTGCAAGGCAACAAACAGCAACTGAATGGGGAGCATTTATGCCGAAACTTTGTTGGTTTGTATTTCATTTGTATTACTAGCTTTAACAAGTTTAGTGCCTGCAAGGTTTATGCATCTCCCTTAGCCATTGGAGTACCATTAACGCTAACACTTTTGACCACTTCTTCGTTTAAAAACTATCTCCTCAGAAATCTGAAAGTGAACCCACAACCTCTCGCTTGATCCAATTATCACTATGTCAAGCCACTGAGCAGGCGATTTTGTGATCATAGCTAACTCGGGTCTATGATGTATTTGGACTATTTTGGATATTACAAACAAACTAATTCAACAACCAAACACATCATAACATTGACCATTGTGCCACAGTGAACAAAGAACCACCCAAAAACCTACCCTTTTTACTCAATTTTGTGTATGCGCATGATGTCCACCTTGTAATGGCAGTGCCTTCCCCCCCCCCCGATAAAAACCATAAATAGATACCACTGAAAGTTTGACAATATTGTCTCTGATTGTAGAGTGGTTGGCTGCCTTGAATTCCCTATTAGACCATCGCACGATCGGCAAAATCATGCTTTTTAGGTACGCACCTCTTGGAACCAAGAAAACTTAATCTCATAATTCATAAATATATTT
>JXSR01S014637.1:17475-35921 GCA_000969725.1 Ophiothrix spiculata | reverse complement strand
TATATCAAAAATTGCACAATTCTTACCTTTTTCAAGAATAAAAGCAAAAACAATCGGCAAATTCACTCCTCAGCGAGACAAAGCAGTGCATTCTATGATTGTAAAATTTTCGTTTGGCGTAAGCTATGCGTGCGCGATAACGAGCGTTTCACGGGCACCGCGCGCACGGTGCGTAAGTAAGCACTCAAGTACGCAAAACATGACGCAGTCTAAAGTAGTAAACAAGTATTGTTTATTCATAAGTCAGACGTCATAAATAAAGCTAATAAAAAGTGCTCGTATTTTTTCAAGCAATGTGAATCAGTCGTCACAAACCAACACAGTGAAGCGCGTGTGCAGTTTTTGTAAGACTGATGGACTGAGTCTAACGCAGACCGCTTTCGCCGCCATCTTGGTGGAGCGCGGAGGAGTTTGTGATGTAAACAAGACATCAAAATTGGCTGTAACTTGTGATCGACTTCAAATCATGACTTGAAAATTAAACTAAATAAATGCAATGTATATTCTTGTCATCATTTGTCGTGATCTGGTATCGTGATACTGCTAAAAGATTATATTATGACGGGACTTTTTGTTTGCCGGCCCATGAAAATGGTGTGGTGAGTACGATGTGACGTCACGTGCAAACCCTCTATATCTAAAAAGTGGAAACGTCAATATGAGTGTTGATAATTTCGTCAGTGACTGAAAGTTGGGGACTCGAAGTGAACGCAAAAGTTGTGCCAGGCTCGTTGCTATGTGCAGGTCTTCAAGGTGCTACCGGTGAAATAAATGAAAAAGCTATCAATATTGTGCTTAATTTTCTCTCCTAACGTTGGTTTGGGCGCTTTCCAGTGGATTTCCCTCCAGGTTCTTCAAAACGATTGGAAAACCGGGGTAATTAAACTTAGGCCAACAAATCTACGAGCAAAAATAGTCTATGAAAAAGTAATTGATTTTTGACATGCGCGCGTACACAGAAAATGATAAGTGAGTCAAACTTGTTAAAGTGAGTCAATTTGTCCCTGTAGTGACCAATACTTTGGCTGAAGTGGAACATTCGCCATTTTTGCTAATAATCGTCATATTCGTGAACATCAATCAACAAAATCCAAGACGAGTCGGTTGATTTTAGACACCTGGGTCGGGACTCGGGAAGAGGGTTTCGTTCGTGGGTTGTCCAGTCCAGATCCCCGATTTACCCGAATGGAAATTCCCCCCCCCCGACTGGGGGCACGTGCCCCCGGCCCCAGGGCCGTAGCCAGAAGTAATTTGATGGGGGGGGGGGGTACCAGTTAAAGAAAGCACCAACATGTGCGCTTGGGTGCACAGGGGTAAGTCTGAGGCGGGGTCTGAGGGGGATGTTTCCCCTCAGAAGCTGAAAGATGTTTTGATTTTTTAATTGATTTCGTGGCATTTGGTGAATACTTTGAAGAGAATCCTAGACAGATATATGAAGATATTTGCACAGAGGAGAGTCTGAGGGATACTCTCCCCTCAGAAGCTGAAAGATATTTGATTTTTGAATTGATTTCGTGGCATTTGGTGAATACTTTGAAGAGATTTCTAGACAGATCTGAAGATATTTGCACAGGGGGAGCCTAGTCTGAAGAAGCTGAAAGATATTTGATTTTTGAATTGATTTTGTGGCATTTTGTGAATACTTTAAAGAGAATTCTAAACATATAGTTATGAAGATGTTTGCACAAGGGGGAGTCATATCCCCCTCTCAGAAGCTGAAAGGTTTTGGATTTTGGAATTGATTTTGTGGCATTTGGTGAATACTTTTAAGAGAATTCTAGACAGATTTAAAGATACTTGCACTGTAAAAAAGACACTTATTTTGTGTTTTTGTCAATCAGCAAACTTGTTGACTTGTAAAACTTTTCAGATCTTAAATTTGCCGACTGGGTAGTAATTGTACAGCACTGAAAATTGCTAAATACAAGTTGACCTCATCTACAAAATCAGCAAAATCATCTTGTTTCCTTTCTTTCTCCTAGTTCCTATTTTCTGGACTATTTAACCGACTTTGGAAATTCACTCCATTCCAGCCCAGACCCGTATTCTTTTCTTAGTGTTGCCTCTCCTCATTTTGCCAAATAATGTGTACTAGGTCAAAAAATGATCAAAAATTAATCATGGTATTTGCCAACTCAAAAGTTTTTTTAGCTTACTTGCATGGTATTTTATAGCTCCATTTTTTTCCTGCCCTTTATTTTGTAGTTTTGCTGACTGTTAGGGCCCTAAGCCTACAAGGACTTGGATTATACAACTCCCTGCCTCGTTTTTTTTTGCTTTTCTTTTCTTTTCTTTTTCATTTTCTTTCTTTTCTTTTCTTTTCCTTTCCTTTCCTTTTTTTCCTTTTTCTTCCTTTCTCTTCTCTTTTTTTCTCCCCTCCTCCATTTTGCCGACTGGCACATGAATTTGCCGACTGATATGAATGATGGGGGTGGGGGGGGGGGGGTCACACCTCCACCCCCAGGCCCGTAGTTTTCAAGGGGGTGCGGATTTTCAAAAAGTGGACCTTTTGGAGGAAACATTTTCGTTTTGGTCGACCCAAAACTAATTTTAGTGGTTTTGACAAAGTGACAAGCAAAAAAAAAAAAATAAGTGCAAAAGTTTTCAATCTCCTCGTACATGAGAATGCTTGGACCCTAGCGATCTGCAGCCCGTTTCATAAAGATTTGAATCAATACGTTTGATTTATTAAACGTAAAATAGGTTGATACAAATTATGTAAATGTACGTTCGAAATCAAATGTACGTTTGATTCACGTATATACGCTCGATTCAAATCTTTATGAAACGGGCCCCAGAGTTCTTTTTTCCCGCCTATTGCAGATCGACGGCACGTTTTGATATATCCAACTTTAGAAATTCAAAAACTTGTCATTGCTGCAATTCAAGAACATTAAAAATCAAAAACAACCCCATGTTAGAATATAAGAAATCATGTGAAGGTGGAACTTCAACTGTATTTGACATCATAACAATGCTGGGTTTCGTGTTCTTTTAACTATCTCAAGCAATATCATTGAATAAGGACAAATGAAGCCAATATGAACGTGGAGCACTACAAATTTGTACGAATAATATCCCGCTTATTGGGGTTTGTAAGGCCTGTGAATGATGTAAACTTTTTTTGGAAATTTTAACCTATGATTTTTGATTCTCAATACTATAGTATACATGCCCTGGGGTTGTCACGAACATTGATGGAAGGCTGTGTGTCTCCTCGCAAAGCCTAAGCTTTTCCGCTCCTAATATGACCATTGCCCAAAATATCATACCATTTTCAAAGAGAGGCCCCAAAAATGTGTTTTCCAACCTTTCCAACACAAATTTTGTTTATTTTCAGGTCTAATGATTTAGTCATATTTTTATGCGAAAAAGGTCACCTGTAATAGTCAGTCAAAAAAACAACAACTACGAACATGTGACCACGGAACGGTGAGATGAGCTCTTTCTTATCTTGACCAAGAAAATTATAATTTTCTTGTTCTTGACGTACTAGGCCTACCTCAATCGGAAAAAATACGTTAAAAGACCATTTTATCTTTTTGCCAAAATCCATGGTGGGAGGGGCACTGCCACTGCAAGGTGAACAGTGCTGATACACGACCTTTCAAAATACTTTGTTCATATTATAAACAAGTATTTTGTTGTGTTTCTCTACCCTAAACATGTATATTCAAATCAAGTCTGATAGACATAGGCATGATAGGGGAAGGTGGGGTAATCCCGAACGCGCGCCATAACCCCGAACACCGTGATTACACTGATCAACACGTAAAACCGGGGGAGATTTTATAACTACCCTATGGTGTTAGCTACCCGTGGACTTAATCCAAACATAAAGTAACCGAGAAAAAAATCTCGTGTATTATCGCGAGAACTTGCAAAAACGATTTTTCGCGAAACTCACTTTTTTAGACTATACATTTCTCTGGGATATCGAATATGAAGAGGAAGAGCAAGTTTGAGTTTAACAGACTCATTAGTCCATCTAGTTGGAAAAACTAAAGATTAGAGAAATATTTTTATATCGGTATTTCAATATCTGTTTGCTATCAATACGCATCCAGGAATTCGCAACCCGGGGGCACAACTTAATTTTTGCGCCCCCAGCTCAGCAAAATTGAACAATGTCCTCCTCACCGCATAAATCACACTATTTGGTGTATATATTTTTTGCTTATTGATGTTTTAAGTTAGCACCTGCATTTAGCAATCGACAAAAATACGGTTTTTGGCATTTTTTTGCCAAAATTGACATTTTTGGTCAAAAACTGATATATCATCATCATGTTCAGGGTAAAAATCCGCTTCTAAAAATGTATACTTGTATATAGGCCCTAGTTTATGCAATTAGTTTGAAAGTTAGAGTACAAAAACGGTTTATGCCATTTGAAGGTCTACCCCCAGCCTTAACAAGTACCAAGCGTTTGTAAACTACATTTGTATATACCCTTTTTCCAGATTTTGTTATTTTATTTTGATACCTATTCCAGTGTAGCCCTACTCGAGTACATCGCCCGTGCGTAAAAAAACTACCCTTGTTACTCATTTTTTGTACGCGCACAGTAATAGACAGTGGCCCCCGGGCACTGTCGGAAACTCGGGAGGGCTTTACCGCCCCTTTCAGTTTTAGAAGACATGTTAGAAGCATGATATCATCATCATCACCAAACCTCATCATCACAAAATGCTTTTCAGGGGTCAAGGCCAACTATAGTTAAAAGTAAAAAGTTCAAAGTACAGGTCCGGCATAATGCACAAAATATGTTTAAAAGATAATAGGTCTATAATACACCCGGTTTAAAATTAGACCTGGTTTAAGAGTTTGTTTTGCAGCTATAGGCCTATCTTCCTCAACCAAAATTGTCATATTTTCTGTCGTTTGTAAGATTTTTGGTTGATCTTCAATATTTTAAAGCTTTTGATGTTCAAAAATGATTCAAAAGGTCAAGGCAGTGAGTAATTTTTGACTTAGTTTTGAAATAGTATCCTACACCTTATTAAGGGATTTGGAAATGGTTAATTTTGGGCGTTTTTTGTCTTGCAATTTAATTTGAACTGGCAACTCAGTGACTACTGTCGGGAAAGAAAACACTGATCATTTTCTTGTAAATTTAATTTTTTACCCAAATCGAATTGACCGTAATTAAGGTAAGAAAGTACCAAAATAGTAGATATTTCAGATAAAATAATATTTTGATCTATTTTTACAGCCAATTTAGCTTTGCAGTCTGCCATAGAAAGTATTTTAAGGCGTATTTCGACGTGGAGATGAGGGTGTCTGCCGTTTTCGTACGATGAATTAATCATCATTTACAATGCAATGAATGGCGACCCTCATCGTACATTTTGGGTGGAGTCGAAAAATACAAGGTTTTCCGCTTTCTCAGCTTATCAAGTACAATTGATTGATCTTTGATCTTGTAATTAACTGATAATGTTTAAATTTCAATAATTTGGAAAAATGATAAGCAAAATGTTGTGTATTGTTGAGTGCTTATTTTATCCATCTGTCATGGGGACTCATGACTCATGTGTTGAAAGTGCCACTGACTGATTAGTCCGAGGTGCTCAGTAATACTCGATCGCTGACAATCTCCGTTTAATGGACAGAAGAGACACAGCGCTACATCGAGCTACTGACTGATGTGCCTATTATAGTTCGTCTCAGATCGAGTTGTTTTTCTTCGTTCGCGAGTTTTTCTTTCCGACGCTTGTTGTTAAGGCCTTCTGCGTACTGATGGCAGATGCACTTAATTACGCACATGCCACATGTATATTTGCAGAGCGTGATTTGTTGATTTCGATTGTTTACGCTCACGCTGTTGGCGCGCGTGTAAAGAGTGGCGTACATGACCTGATTTGAAAGGAAAAACAACTTTGAGAGATAGTATATAAATATGATAGACAATGATAGAAGCATGATTATGGATATATATCCTGGCACCATAACTTGATTAAGTGTCAAGTCATGGGAAATGCTATGTAGTAAAATTGCCATTTGCACTGCTCATGGACTCAAGTTATTTATCCTCGGCACAACGTCCAGCCTGTTGGACTCTACCGAGTACAGAAGTATATAGAAGTAGAAGTTAAGCTAGTTCCAATAATTGTAACTCAGGACCAAGTGTCCAGAGTTACAAGGAATATGTGGAGTTTCATTGCTGTTTAAGCTTTCTAAGTTTTGACATGAAATAATTCAGAAATTAAAAACCCAAATAAATTTCTCTCAACACAGACAACATCTTTAAATAATGTAGAATCATTACAAAACTAATTTAAATCCAAAGATGAAATTTATTACCCAAAATCTGGAGATAAACAAAGTTGAGGTTGTCAAATTCGGAAACCCAATGTTACAGCATAGAAGGTAAGTTTTGGCCCCAAAATCACACATTGTGATTCTAAATGTTAACAAATTACCTATCATGAGATGCACAAGACTCTCAAGAAGCATATTAATCATAAAATTTGTAAGCAACTTCAATATTTTGGCTGAATTTGCAGTGTGGACTTAGCCTCAAGATGCTCTGTATACACATGCTTAAATGGCAGTTTTACTACATAGCATTTCCCATGACTTGACACTAAGTCAAGTCATGGTGCCAGGACAAAAGTTAAGCATGTCTGTACAGACCATCTTAAGACTAAGTCCACACCTCAAATTCAGCCAAAATATTGAAGCTGTTCACAAATGTTATGATTAGTAAGCTCCTTGAGAGTCTTGTGCATCACATGATAGGTGGTTTGTTAACATTTAGAATCAAAATGTGTGATTTTTGGGCCTAAACTTACCTTGTTTGTGTAACATTGGGTTTCCGAATTTGACAACCTCAACTTTGTTTACGTCCAGATTTTGGATGATAAATTTCTTCTTTGGGTTTAAATTAGGTTTGTAATGATTCTACACTATCAAAAGATGTTGCCTATGCTGAGTGGATTTTTTTTAAGGTTTTTTATTTTTCAAATATTTCATGTCAAAACTTAAATGGTCAAAGTACAAAAATGTATTATTCCTGTGACCTAGGACCTATAGAAATTACAATAGCCAATGATAAAAGTTAATGATGGTCCATGGTCACAGCTCTGGGACTAGGATATTATTAGACATCACTATAAATGTATAGCAAATATGCAGCATTAAAGCAAAGAACTCTCTTACTTTTTTTAAATTGCCAGTGCTGTGTAGTCCTGGCACCATGAACATGACTTGACTTAGTGTCAAGTCATGGGAAATACCATTTGATTTAAGCTAGTCAAACCTCACTTGGATGTGCCTGCAGTGTGGATTTCCAAACATTTCCACAGGATTATTTGATAGTTCATTGATTGATACAACAAATTCTTTTGAAGTTTTGATGGATACTTCTGATCCTTCTGATACAGATTTTGAACCGTCTCAAGCATCAACCCCAATTAAAAAGAAAACTTCTGCCAAAATCAAGAGCAAAAAGCTTAAATTAATGATCATAAATTGTGATGGCCTTCACTGGCCTAGTCGTAAGGTTGCATTTCAAGCATGCGTTAATGAACACACACCAGATATTATCATTGGATGCGAGTCAAAATTAAGCTCTGATATATGCCAACGTACTCTATTTTCCCCCGAGTGTTACAATGTGAGACGCAAAGATAGAAATAAAAATGGTGGAGGCATCTTTATTGCGACTAGGGAAAATCTCATTGCCATTGACAAACCTGAATTTGATACCGACTGCGAATTGACTTGGTCATCTGTTGAGTTTGAAGGTGCCAAAAAATTGCACCTTGGCAGTTTCTATCGCCCGCCGGATGGAGGAACTGAACCTTTGGAAAACATGCAACACAGTGTATAATACGATTCTTTCAAATATAAAAACAAACAAGTTCAAGCATGAAAATATACTTCTCTGTGGAGACTTTAATCTCCCAGATATAGACTGGGTTTCCAATTCAACTAAACCAGAAAGCAAACGCAAAAGTCTCCACAACAAAAGCGTTGGAGATTTTAGGTGACCACTCGCTTGTTCAATTTGTCACTTAGGTTACGCGTCCTGCATCACAGAATACTTTAGACCTCATTTGTAGCAATAATCAGAATATTGTTTCGAATATCCAGACACATGCTGGAATCAGTGACCACCTAATAGTAACTTGTGATATTGCAATGTCACCCAAATTTAAACGAAAACCACAGAGAAAGATTTTCCAATATGATAAAGCAGATGTTTCTGCACTTAAATCCTCTCTTGTAAAGGAGATTAAATCATTTCTGGAAAGTAAACCAGAAAATAACTCAGTGGACACAAACTGGAATAAATTTAAAGAAATTGTGAACTCACTGTGGCATTTCATGAGGTGGGTCAAAAATGTGTTACATGGTCAAAAAAACAATTGTTTAATATGATGTTAATATTATTGATCTCTTTCAATTCAAGTAACTTTTTAGCCAAATACCACTTTCGTTTTGGCACAATGAGCTAATTAATGGTTAATTACTCCATAGACGGCAATGCAAACTGTAATTTTCAAACGCGTTTTTCTCAAAATTACCTGTTTTTAAGTCATAAATTGGAATGATTAATGGTAAACAGTTCATTTTTTCAGGATATGTTCTAAACAATTTAATAGTTACTTTGATGCATTAAACTTGAAAAAGACCCCTTAGGGTCTTGGTGTTGATGACCTTCAATTAAATAGAGGCGGGCTATACAAGGAGAGAAAATGGTGATGTGTCAAATCATTCTGTCCTAGTTCTTATTTGATGCAGCTTGATCCGCTGAACATTTTGACACCAAATTTGTCAAAATCGGACAAAAAATGAGAAGGTGCTGCCCAAAGAACTGATCGAGGGGGGAGGGGGTCTGAGGAAGGTCTAAAAATTATAAATTTGCCAATTACTGTACTTATATACCAAATTTTAGCCATGTTGGTGACTATCTGTATGTATTTGAGGTCACAGAATCCATTTGTGAATGTTCCAGCAGTGTCAAACCTTCCAAAATGGCGATATTGTCTCAATTTTGGTATCTACCGCATCTGTAGGCACCGCATCCTTAGGCACCACCACCCTTGTACTGCCAAGTTCAAACCATTGTCTCTCTTAAATTATGTAACCCATGAAAGCCAAATTAATGCCACAGATAGCAGAAAGTGTAAGCTTTCAAATGAGACATTAAACAAGTCAATAGGCCAAGGAATAGTGAATTTACATCAAATTTACTTCGAGAACCCACGAAAAAATGTAACAACACCACCTTTTTAGCATACCCACCTAATGACATGGCATCTCACACAAGTTTGGATAAGTTCATTCCGTATAAAATGTCTAAGTCAAAACAGTCATATCCTTGGATATCTCAACCAATCATCAGACAAATCAGAAAGCGTGATCGATTATTTAGGAGGTATAAATCTGCTCCTAATAATTTGAAACTTCAATACTGGAAAATCTTCAAGAAACAGAGAAACTATGTTGTTAATTAATCTTCTGCAGGACAGCCAAAATTGTTATGTTGAAAATGTTGTAGGACCATGCCTAGAATAGTAGAATCTAACCCGAAGAGATTCTGGAACTATGTAAAATCTTTTAGACGTGAATCGCTTGGCATTCCTCCACATGTCGTAAAAGACAAGGTTTATTCTACTGACAAGAGCATTGCAGAAGCATTAAACCAACAATTTTCTTCAGTATTTACCAAAGAAAATATGGATTTTGACCCTCCAAAGGAACTTCATCTTTTAATTACTTATAAATGATCTCCAAATTGACATCAATGGAGTTATCAAACAATTGCGCAGCTTGAAAACACATTTATAAAGCAAGTGGACAAGATAACATTCCCGCCAAATTTTTACATAACTATGCAGACGAACTTGGTTCAATTTTGCATTTTATTTTCCGACAGTCGTACAATGAAGGGAAATTCCCCAGTGACTGGAAAAAAGCTTTAGTCACCGGTATATTCAAAAAAGGCTCAAAATCATTTCCTGCAAATTATCGCCCTGTAAGTTTGACAAGTATTAGCTGCAAAATCATGGAACACATTATTCTTTCGCATACGGCAATTCGGCAAAACACCTGGCTGAAAACAACATTATTATTAATAATCAGCATGGCTTCCGCAAGAAACTTTCGTGTGAAACCCAGCTCCTACAGGCTACTCATGATTGGTCCGAAGTTTTAAATAGGAGTGGTCAAATTGACATTCTGTTGCTCGATTTTAGCAAAGCCTTTGATAAGGTGCCACATCATAGACTCTCAATAAAATTTGAACATTATGGCATACAGGGCAAAACACTCAAATGGATTCAAAACTTCCTGTCTGACCGCGAGCAATGTGTTGTGGTAAACGGAACCCATTCTGATTGGATACCAGTGACTTCAGGAGTCCCGCAGGGTTCGGTACTAGGACCACCTCAAGAGTCAAGACCAAATCATTCTTCAAAGGGACCTTGAAAAAGTGTTTCAATGGGCCGCAGACTGGCAGATGTGTTTTAATGCATCAAAATGTGAGCATATCAAAGTAACACGCAAGACCATAACATTGGATCACATTTACACCGTGGATGACCAAAGAATCAATGAAACCAAAAAGCACAAATACCTTGGTGTAACTATTTATACAATAAACTTGATTGGAAGGATCATGTCCAGAACATCACTTCAAGTGTTCGCAGCACAATAGGTGTGCTTAGGAGGAATTTAGCCTCATGTCCTAGAGAGGTTAAAGAGCGTGCATACCAGGCCATGGTGCGTCCGAAACTTGAGTATTCCTCTGCAGCCTGGAATCCACATGTTGCCGGACAGATAAATTCCATTGAGATTCATGATTTGCTTGATCTGAAAAGGTCAAATTTATTGACTCAAAAACCAAACAAACAGGTTAAATTATCAAACAACAGCACACAAAAACAAAAATAAAACATAAAATAATATTATATGAAATACAATAAAGTAGTAGGTAATATTGAGAAACTAACTAATTTATAAACATAAATATAATATGTAAAGTACAATAAGACGTAGGTAATAAATAACATGTGACGTCATAGGATGGAATTAGCATAAAATATTTGAAAAATAAACAACCTAAATAAAAAAATCCACTCAGCATAGGCAGCATCTTTTAATAGTGTAGAATCATTACAAACCTAATAAACAACAATAATTACAACACAGTAGCCATAGAGGATTTTTAAGATGATGAAAACTTAAGTTTGCAAATTGAAAATGAATGGTCAGAATCAAGTGAAATTTTCAGCATACATTTATATATTTATTTAGCTAGAAAATAAGCAAGGTTGTCATTCAAATCGGAATCAAGAATTGCACCATTAGGCACTAATATGTAGAAGCTAATCATAACTTGACAAGTTCACTCCTTTGCTTCCTGAAACAATGTAAACATCTTAACTGTTTGAATTTTGGATCTATTCCATTTTCAAAGTTTTAAACAAGACCACTAGTTTCGCAGCTTTTTCAGTCCCAAGGCGGTTGTGTAACTTGTGTATCCTGATGGACACCAATTAAATCACTAAATGTAAAGATTTTTTATTTTTGTAACTTTTGTTTCATTTAATTTAGTGGATTATTTGTCAAATGTTAAAATACATATATTTCAACTTGTCAACTGTATTTGCTCTAAAAGCAGTTCAAATACAGTTTAAATCTGTTTTCTATGATCATGGTTTTTGATTCTAAAATTTTTTAAAAAAATCTGATTTTTTTCCCTGTTTTCCATATTCATGAAAGGAACCTTCAAAATTTAATTAAATTTATGAAAATCGCACTGTTCGGATCAAAGTTCGTATTTGATAAATATGATCATTTTTTGGGATATTGGGTATGTGCATTTTCTTGAAAATTTTAGCATGTCACGCTTGCAACACGAACTTATGACGCATGGCCTTGATATCGACATTTCTAAACCTTTTCATTTTGACCAGAAAAGTAATAATGACATGGAGAGAGTGTTTGTTTTTGTTTATTTCCTCTAGAGCGTGATCGGTTCATCATGGACGACATTTGATAGATTTTTCAAATTTTGAAGGCCTGTAACAAATTAGGAATGAGATGCAATAGATTCCTATGTGTTTTATAATGTAGGGTAGGACAAAGTATGCTGAATGATTAAAAATGTTGGTTGCCATGGTTACCCACAAACACAAGTATACACTTAATGTTCAATATCACGGACGGACAAGATAAAAATGTGGTCTTCAACATTTTGGTACATTTTTTTGGTTTCTATCTAAACAACTTAACATTGATCAATTATTGTTATTGCAAATAACATTCATACATGTTAGCTTCTATGTCAGGCATGTTAAATTCAAAACCATCACTAACTCCTGAGAGAATCGCAAACCTTTTTCATCATAGACGGATATCACGGACGGACACAATTAAAAGACGTCAGGGGGACCTTGAAAGAAGTTCTGATCTATATTTGGGGTAACAAATGCTAATATTTTGTACATTTCTGAATGTGATTGAACAGTATTAGGTGGCTCTGGGGAGGACTCCCATATGTCAGTGGATAATGACTGCCACCCATTAGATGGACCCCCTTTTTATCACTAATGTGACACCCAATGACCCTGTTTTTTCACACCCTCTACACCCACTAACATAATTTTCCCCAGGTCTTACACTTAATGACCCCCTATTTCCTGCCATAGGCCTAATATCTCCCATACTTGCCTTCCATACAAATTACAACCCAAAAAGGCCTAAACACTATCAGAAAAAGAAGTACCGTAAACCGGGGTTACTTTACCACTGCCGGGGTAACTTTGCCACCACACCGGTAAAATGTTTTGGAGCTTTGGTGCTAACTAACCAAACCAATCAGGAAAATTTTAATAAGTACATAAGAATCTGTGTTCTGTACCATGTACTGTATACATATAGTTCATATAAGAAGTGGTCAGTAACATTTTTCCCAAAATCTTGACCCCATACCCCAAACTATAGTATTGGCAAATCTATCGTATGTATATAATGTACACCTTATGAAGTCCTTATTACATGCACAAATTGTCATAAATCTCAATTGCTAGATTTTGCCAGTCCTGCAAAGACACAGGGCTACTTTGCCACCCAAACCCGGGGTAACTTTGCCACCTTTATTTGTGAATAAAGAGTGAATTTTAATGCCACAAATAAACTTTGAAGATAGCCAGTGCTTAGAGAGGCATGAAAGTTGCAGTGGTTTCCAACCAAAACTTGTGGGTCGGGGAAGTGGCCCATATTTCAACAGAAAATAACGACTTACTAAATGCAGCTCATCCATCCACATAGTTCTTGCTGCAACTTCCACTGTCCTCATGTACAAGACAAGTACTGGATTTCATTGTACATCAGATCTTAGCTGTACCACTCCAACTGGAGTCTATAAGCATCAGAACTAGTACTTTTAAGATTTTAATTAGAGCTGACAAAATCCGAGTCAAAATTCGTAAATTAATATCTCATAACTCTGTGAAACCTAGGTGTCTGAATTTGGAACAATCCATGATTGTTTCAAATGCTCATTGTGAATTGACACTTTTCATCCCATATAAGGCAATGTTATCCCATCAAAACAAAAGTATTAGTGTGCTGTGTGTGAGATCACAAAGCAGAAACGCCTGACATCACTCAAAATGAGATGTAATGTGGTTACAAGATTGTTGGATTTCCATTGAATTTTAACTTGAAATTTGTTCAGATAAGCCTAATATTTATTTTGTGCTGCCTATTTTCATCAGTTTCTAGAAAAGTGTTCTGTCACAAAGTCCCCCTTTTCGGCGCGAGTCACAGGGTTGTCACCAGACAACTTTTAGTACCGGGTAAAATGTATGTGAAATAGTAAGAAAATAGAAATTTTGATAAAAATTGTTCATTTTTCTATTGATTCTTCATTGATTTTGTAACTTTTGAGTCTTGAGTGCCGGATATTTTGACTCAAAATCAACCTGAGTGCCAGGTGGAAATTAAAGAGTGCCAGGTGGTCCCGCCCCAACCGCCTGGCGTAGTGACAACCCTGGTGAGTCATCAGGGCCGGATCAGGATGTTGCGTCATTTTTAGGATTTTGGCCAATTTTTTGATTTTCATGCCTATTAAGGTCAAAAATTGGCATGAAAATTAAAAAATTGGCCAAAATCCTAAAAAATGACGCAACATCGGAGTGGGTGTTTTAAATAAAAATTCCCATTCCGAGGTCAATTTTTAAAAAAATGTTATTTTTAGCTTGTCCGGAAGCCCAAATGGTCAAAAAATGTGTTTTTTGTCATTTTCTCAAAAAATGTGATTTTTGGTCAAAAATCAACATTACCATCATGTTCCTTGTGAAAATTCCTTTCTGGAAATGTATATACTTTTATTAACTTGCAGCATTTTGTTAAAAAGTAATGGTACAAAACAAATTTTCAAAAACGTACAATTGAGTACCGGTAACGTGCTTTCCTCCCTTAATGTAACCATCACCTCGTTCCGTTGATGAACACTCTGTAACAAACACCAGCACAGTTCTCGCTTGTGCCAAAGAAATATGTGATAGACAAGTTATGTTTTCGCAGCATCTAATTAAGCGTTAAACAAGTAATATAGCATACGAGGAATGGAATTACTCGTAAATTAACCAGCATTTTCTTATAGTCGTTTCATTATCTAGTCTACATTCAAAGATTCTGTCGAATCTGTGTTTAAGGAAGCAGAAGATTTTTTCCAGTTTATTCTTCTAACAGAGTATCATATAGGCAATTCTCACGAAAATGACGCCAGTATCGATATTTTGTTCTTTGATCTGAACATTTCTGTGGTTTGCTTAAAATAAGTCAACATGGGCATATTCGTATAGTACTTGGTGAGCTATACGCGGACATATATAGTTTTCTATACTTTGTTTACCGTTATCTTGGTCATTTTGCTCCCAGAAGACACCAAATTATGCAAAAATGGCATGTCTCCGCACAAGGCATCTATTTTATAGTGATAAATAATCTTTTTGAAAAAAACTTTTTCTTGTTCATACCTGTGTGATTTATTTCTCCAAATGCATCAAAAATATCAGATAATAATTATTTTTGAAAGTTTTATTTCCGGTAAGCCACAAGAAACCAGTAGGCCTATAAGGTTTCTGCGAAATCTGTGTATATTACTTCATCCATGTAGTATTTCGATTTCTAAGATCACAGTGAACTGTAACCATAAAACTTTTTGCGTAACTTGAAAGCTAACATATGTGATGCGCTCTGGAAAAACCCTTCACATGGTGCAAATTTTGCATTTTGAGTTCTTAGTTCCATAAGAAAGCTATAATTATTCCTTTTATAACACTTTTTGTTTCAACCTTCTAGGATGCTCAAGCCCAAAGTTACAGATGTTTGAAGTTGATAAAAAATCAAGAAAAACATAACAAAATTGGGGTTATTTTCTTCATTTCTGCAAAATTGTCCTCAGCGACATGTGGTCATTCTTTTTAATGTGGGCACCCATAAATGGTGGATTTGTTACATTGAGAGTGATTTATGCATCAATTTTTGTCATATCTTTTCAACAATCAAATGAAATGTCATAATTTTGGTATGATTTTAAAGAAAATTTATTTGTCTTTTAAGAAATCAAGAATAGAACCCAAATGAAGTGAATAATTAAGCTTAATGACCCGTTAAAGCTACTTAGCCAGGGTGGAGTTGGGTGAGGTTGAGGCGGGTGAGGTTGAGGCATCATGATAATTGTGCATGAATTGTTCTGCCATATCTCCGTAAAAATCCATTGAAGTGTCACAAATCTTATATGATTTTAAAGCCTAGTTATTGTTTATCAAAAACAAGTTGGAATTAACACGAATAAAATTGATTATTAATGCTATTAACAAGTTTAAGTCAACAAGCTAATTTAGCCAGACATGAAAACATGCATAAATGTGGTTGGTGTGGATGAGATACTTACATTGTGCATCAAATATTGTCACAACTTTTCAATAATCGTATGAAATGTCATAAATTTGGTATGATTTTGAAGATAATGTATTAGCCTATAAAATCAATTGAAAATATTAGCCAAATAAAGGTATTAATTAACTCTAATCAACGATTACCAGGAAGGAGTTAGGTATGGATGAAGTGAATGAGATGAAACGCAATTGGGCCTCACCTCAAAAAGGATGACCATGTGAAGGGTTTTCACAGATCACATCACATATGTGTACATTTGTAAATCACAACATTAAACATGTTTGGTTGTTAGTTTGGCTTATAAAACAATTATATTCCAAAATTTATTGCGTCCATTTTACGTATGTATAGTACGTTATCGCCAAATCTAAATATGCAAGAGTCTAAACTACCTTATATGCGTATCAATCTATGCCCTCATCCACTGACCATGTTTAGCCAAAATAACCAGCATTATAGCCTATGTGACCATCTTAATTTAAGTGATAGAAAAACATCAAAATGTATATTACGTTATGTTTATTACGTTATCCAATGCAAGAACTTTCCTGCGGGTCACAATTTTAAGGACAAGCGCTTAATGCTGGGCCCATGATGCAAGCTTTGCGTGGCATTTTCTCCAAAATCTCACAGAACATTTTCACAGTACACAATTTCCTTGACATGAAACTATCATGCTCACATGGCCCAGACAAGAAAGCAAAAAGGAAAAGTAAACAAAATAAATTTTCAAAAAAAAACCTTGATGAAAAATGTAGAAAATAGGCCCTATATATGAACACTTATTCTTTGTATCAGCTACATCAAATAGCATTGAAATTGCTGTAAAATTGATTTGTAAATTATGTATAATTGCCAAAATCCATGAAATGGATTCAGTGGATTCTTGCAAAATTCTATGCCCTTGACCCTATTATTATTGCATTCTGTTAATAATGAAAGCACTAGATGTAAATAATAATTATGGCCGAAACATATATCATTGTTCATGACAGAAAACTTGGAAAACAATTAACAATTACTGAGAATTATGAATCAAAAAATCTTACAACATCCACAGTTTCAAGAAAAAAAAACCTGCTGCAAAAATTAATTAATTTCTTAATGTCTGTAATAAATACGGCTTCTCTATAAGTTTAATTTTGAAAAGGAAGTTCCCGTTTTATTTTTGGGAAGTGAAATGTAATAGAACAAGAATCAAATGTCTGGATATGACAAGGTTGCTCATCAGAGCTTATGAAAATGCTAACCAGGGTTTGACAAAATGTAAATTTCCTGGCAATGACCTTTAAATTCCCTGCTATCACTGTAAAGTAAAAAGCACTTGTTTCGGAACTGGCACTCGTTTTTGTACTCATTTAATTACCACTTGTTTTGGTACTTGTTTTGGAAAACGAGTACTAAAACAAGTGTTTGAGAAATTTTGAGAAATAAACACTTGTTTCTACTAAAACTTATGTAATCACTGACAGTGTATCATGAATTATTTATATTTGTCATGAATGTGTGTATTCATGTCATTAATGGATGTATAATCGTTGTTTTCACCATTAACCAGGACCAACCTGCAAGGGGTAGAATTTTGAACGAGAGACCATTTGAATTCCCCCTAAAGAAACTTGTGAAAGTCTTTGTATCTCTTTTATTCAGTTAGTGTGAACTAAAGTTTACAATCATGTAAGGGGTTGCTTCAAAACTCAACCGGTGACTGACCGCCCAGAAACCAGTTCTGGGCGCTTGCCATTGTTCCGGGCGGTCAACTGCCGGTTGAGTTTTGAAGCGTTCCATAAATCAATTCTTGTACTTTTGTTTAAATTCATGAGTCTTTGCCATAGATGGCAAAATTCTCGCCATGAACCGGAAGGTTATGCCTTTCTGGATCTTATATAAAATTTACTAAGTTGTAATCTATTCCCATCATTTCATTTCTTGTGTATTCGTTCTGCTTTGTTTCAGACTATTTATTAAAATCACAATGGCAGCTATACGAAAGAAATTGGTGATTGTAGGTGATGGAGCATGCGGTAAAACTTGTCTGCTTATAGTGTTCAGCAAAGATCAATTTCCAGAAGTCTATGTACCCACAGTATTTGAAAACTATGTAGCAGATATAGAAGTAGATGGAAAACAGGTAACAATATATATTTGTAGGCCTAACGAGTAGCTAGTATGTCATCAGTAGACTTTGATTTACAATTCCAGACATTTTGGAAATTAAAGAAACTCTTGGGAAATTTTTTTGGGAAAGATTACCTCTAAATCAGGTCAAAATTACAATGTAAGGTTAAGGTGGTATAAAAGGCAAAATGAAGTTGCTCTGACTGAGATAAAAATAGGCCTGTTGCAAAGAGCTAAGCAAAAAAATCTTAATTTCAAAATTTGAGCCACATCGGACAAACGGTTTATGAGATATTGCTGTTTAAGTTTCTTTCTATTCTATTGTTTTTGCCAATATATTGATGAAGTTAATGAGGAAAACTGGCAAAATGTGCTCATTAATATTAATTTTTGCCAATATTTT
>JXSR01S014636.1:2830-14576 GCA_000969725.1 Ophiothrix spiculata | reverse complement strand
GAAGTCCCGGCCCCATACCACAGGGAAAGGGCTCAAATTTCATAGATTTACGTCCCGGTCAAATTCCCCGCCTAAATGGTTACCATCGAGCCACAGCCGCATCCCCGCACGCGGGGACATCAGCATGCAAAACTTCCCCGCACGAGCATGTCGAGTTCCACGCTAGTGCCCGGGTACCTGGGGGCCTGAATTACATGTGATAGGTGCATTATCAACTTTGTATTTAAATTTAACCCTATTTAATAACCTGCACCAAAATGGCATGAATTGTGCTCACTGGGTAGTAGGATTTATATATGGCGTATTTTTAATGAGACTCGTTTGTAATGGTATTGGAAGTGGCACATCACTGGATAGCTTAGACATTCAGCTTTCTGAAAATGAGGACGCATTATCAATTATGCAAATCATGAGCAAATTAGCTCATGAATAATTAATGAGCTTCTTGTTTAAAACTAATTTTTCATAAATCTAAGTCAGTATTTTGGCTAATGTTCAAAAAGTATATATTTTTAGGTTCTATTGAGGAAGCTAGTATAATTATCTCTTCAAATCAAAAGAAATTATTTTATTTGATAAACATTTCATAATTAGGACAGTTTTTGTCCTAATTTTTGAGCTAAATTTTGGCCTAAAATCGGACAAAATCTCATGGTGTCAGGCCATTGAAGTCATTAAGTCATGCTTTAAAGATAGAAAAATTGGGTAAAAAGAATGTATTTCTATTTGGGGGACATAATCAACTATTCTGAGCACTGTATTTGATTTCACATGTCTAAATATTGTTGCTACAACCTGAAAAAGCAATTTCGTGCCATATGGCACGATTTTGAGCCCCTCGGGTTAAGAACTTTGTGTAGTTATTTTGTAACTTAACAAAGTGTTTTTTGATTTTTCTGATTAATTATGCATGAATGAGTGCCTTTCTATTACATTTTTCTATAACAAAATCAGGAATGTACAGTCAACATATCTTTTTTGATGTTCCCTTCCTCAACTTTTCTTTTGCATAGACCATTCCACTACTATTTTATAGTCCATCTAGATGGAAGCGAACGTGCTCGCGCCTATGGCACTCGTTTGCGAGGTCCATCTAGATGGACTAAGTATTGTATCTCATGATGCATCGTGACTGATTTTGTACGTATGTTTATGTCAAATAGTCATGACGCATCACTTGATACCATACTTGGCCTCGTCATGCGTGTTTATATCCCTCAATGGTGGAATTATGTCAATTATAGGAATGGTCTATATGTTAATACATTATTTTAAAAAGGAAAAAGATTTTGTGAAGCTGAACAGACAAACTGTAGAAAACATCAAGCCTGAAAAGATCATCACTTTAGTTGTAATTTTAGACAGGTTGTGTATCAAAAACATCTGCCATAATTGTAATGCTTTTATTCCAAAAGGTTTTTGTAATTTGTGGGAGCTCTTTCTCCTGAGTTTTGTGGGAGCTCTTTCTCCTAAGTTTAGTGAGGAGTATTTCTAGAAGCTCAATATTAAGTATTACTATGTGAAATTATATAGGGGAATCTGGACTCCAGTTTTTGATTTTACCGCTGTGTAAATCTTATTGGACAACATCCATCTTGGATTCATGGAGGTTGAGTAATTGTACCTCTGTGTCTTCGAAATAGATAAGCAGGAAAAATTAGCGTCCTTTGATCAGAGTATAAATATTCATACGTCCCATGCACAACTAGAGACTTGAATGAACTTCCTACAAATATCCAGAACATTGAAGACAGTGAACAGTTCAAAGAAGCACTGAAAAAGGACTTTTCAGCAACAACATCAGAAATCAGAGACTAAACCCAGCAGCACATGCGCGCAAACCCTGCTCGTTTTGATCCATAAGGATCGTTGGGCAGTACTAAAGAAGAAGAAGAGCAAGTCGCAATAGACGATACTTGAAACACTGACACGGTTTGCGTGTGAAACAAAATGCACATGCTGTAGATTCGTCAAGTGAGGATTTACATAATCTGCCAAGATATCGGGCCAAACTCTGAACATATCCGGAGGTACAATAACTCTGCTCCTGAGCGACAAGATGGCGGCAAGTCCAGATTCTCTGCACAATTTCTTTGGATACTTTATAGATAAGTTTATGAAAAATTTGATTTGTCCATTCTCAAAGTTATAAATACTAAATGTTCTGGTAGTGAATGTAAATAGTCTTTCAAAGCCATCGATTTTTCATTAAATAGGAAAGTCTCATGTTATTTATGAACAATGTAATATCATAAAACAAGAATCACTCTTTTTGATTGATTTGTGTGTAAACAGTTGGAGCTAGTACTAGTTAGTATTAGTTTGGTAAAAATTATTTTGAAAGCAGATTCCAAGTACTGTCCAATGCTTTAAGAAAACTTACATGTAGTTTTACATGTTTTCTGTAATTATTCTGAAGTGCCTACAGTTTATACACTCAATCAAATTATTGCTTGTGTATATATATTTCGTCTTCTTTATGAATGAAATTCAAATACTATTATATGTAGGATATTACAGTACTATTTGTATATAAGGCTTAATTATTGGTGTTAAACATTGGATGAGAATTTATGTCATGGGTTTGGGGCTGCTTAGTCCATCTAGATGGACCTCGCAAGCGAAATCGAAGCGTCTGCGGCGTTTGCTTGTAAGGTCCATCTAGATGGACTGGGGCTGCTATGATATGATTCTGTATTGTAAACACAAAAGGGAGACATTGCAGCCACCGATCGCAGCCGAGGTTCGGGGTGTGTGAAAGATGCAAGATTTGGGTATTCTCCAAGTCTGGATATTGTAGAATGAAGACCTGCAACATCTCTGTCCAACAAAGTAAAAACGCAGTATGTGTATCACAAATATATTGCAAGCTACTTCCCTTTCTCTTGGAGAAATTCTGCACAAATGAGCAGGCAATCAATTCTGTTTCATAACTTAAAGCAGCATCTACTATATCAAACATGTGTACATAAACCCTCTAACATGGGAATAAATTAAAGTAAAATTGCATTCTAATAGGATGTATATGCTATGCTTTATAAATGCACATACTACTTTCTGGGGCCGATCTTATCTCAAAGTATATATTACAAAGGAAATTGAATAAACCCTTTTCATTGTGGGTTCTTACTCATCATTATTGGTAAACAAAATAGGCCTGCTATCATCACTAAACAAGCAGGGAATTGTGAAGCTTTTTTCATCTGGGCACAAAGGTAATACCGCTCACACGCATTTCAACAACTCATCACTGTATCTCCTTATACAGGAGCGTACCGTTGTTGATTCGTGATGAATCCACCGTTGATATTCAAATTAGCGCGTCACGCACTGTACAGCGTTTACCGAAGTGCGTTTACGCAGTACCCAAAGTCGGCGCACTGTTCATCGCGCGTACGTGCAAAAGCCCGGTGCTTGGGAAAAATTGAAAACATCAAAACACCAAACATTCCCAAACTAGCACTTTGCTTCAAATTATGCTAAATATGTTTTTATGATGATGAGTAGGCCTATCTGTTAAATTGAAAACATTTACAATTTAATTCATACGTTTTCACGAAGATTTTCGTTGTTGAAAGGTATTCAAACACGCCACAGAGTTGTTCATCGCGAATCAACAACTCTGCATCCGATGCGTCTGCGTATTTTTATCACGCTCGGGTTGCTAAAGCCACCCTCGCGCGATAAAAATACGCAGACGCATGGATGCATCGTTGTTGATTCGCGATGAACAACTCTGTGGCGTGTTTGAATACCTTTCAACAACGAAAATCTTCGTGAAAACGTATGAATTAAATTGTAAATGTTGACAGGTGATGTGTCTGTAACTAGGTGTGCTACATTCATCAGCTACACACACAATTTTATATAATTTCACAATGCGAATGACCCGCCTTGATCTAATGATGATCAAAGTAGAATACATTTTCAGTGTATTTGTAGACATTGCTGTTTTCACAAACCTAGAGTTTTAAGAATCCATGTGACCAGCATTATTCATTCTTATATTCATAGGAAATATATATGTTATGCATAGCACCAAAACTTTAAAAAAAAAAACTTATGATGGGGGATCATTTGTAAAAATGGCACAGTTAACTGCATTGAAATTGCTAATACAGTGGCAACTCATAATTATCAACCTGCATGAAAGTCTAAATTAGGGTAATTTTAGTTTAATTTCCAAATAACTATGTGGTTATTATCCGTTAACAATGACGTCTGTTATCTACCACAGTGTGTGACATATGCTCACAATAATTGTGCATGTGCTTAAAAAGCAGCAATATGTGCATATGATATCGCAGAGCTCATGTTTACCTTAACGCAATGCAGAAGCAGTGCCCGGACTTACTGATTTTTGCAGATAGCAAAGTAACAAACTAATGGAAATTATTATTTTCATCGATTTTATCTAACAATGGTAAAAATTAGTAAGAATTTGAAAGAAAAATTGTGTTTTTTATGACAATATTAGCCTTGGCCATTGCTTAAAACCATCAATGTTTGCTTTGTACATTGATACTTTTCTTCATGCCTTGGCCCCAAACAAACACCTTCAATTTTATACAATGACCTCAAAAAAGATGGTGCGCAGTCATTATTGTCTGAACATAATGATGCACAATTCCTGATAACAAGTTCACTGTTTTTTTAAATCCTAGACCAGCTTTAATTCATAAATTGTAAAAAGAAGTTCTTATAACAAGAACTAAATTGCAAATTTATGAACCATTGTGTTAATGAGTTGTCACTGTTGGAACTTTGCATTCTGAATTTTCATAATAAGCTTAAAATTGTCGTTTTTAAATAATATATTATGGTTTGTGAATATTTCTTATAAATTATATTCTCCACAAATTGTTTAAAATGTTGGTAAGAAGAGCTGTTTGCATTTCTGAAGGCCGTACTAGTCAAAGCTAGGCACTAACATTATCGTTGATATTTCTCTGTTGTGTGTGTCAAGGTTATAGGCTCAGTCACACATCACTGTACGTTATTATCCCAACGCATGCCTAACGTGCACCATATGTCGATTACCAAAATAGTGTATGTTAGGCCTACGTTTGGGCACTATATGGTATCGTGACTGAGCTGCTAAACCTTTCAACTAGATCACTTGACCATGAGGGTTATGTTGAGCTCAGAATAAAATGCAGCCTTAATTAAATAGAAATGCAGATAACTCACTCTTGCACAAAATCTTCAAATTTGTGTATACAATCTGTTACTCTGATATTTATTCTATCTGTACCTTGTTAAGAGTCTATGCTGCTGATGTATGTTTATACTATCATGTCAATTGATCCAAAGCAATAATAAACATAATTATCTCGATCACTTTTACATCTGTAATCCAAGTCCATGTTTGCTTTATCCAGTCACTTTAAACAAATCACTGACAAGATGAGTGAAGTAGAAATGCTGCCTGGTTTATTCTTCGACGCATTTCTATGAAGGTGTTCAGTAAGTTCGTGGCCCGATGGAGGAGGTGGGTTATGCAGATTCCATTAATACCTTTTGTAGTTCAACATTAATATTGTTGAATATATGGAAAGGTCAAGTAAATATCTATACTTTTGTTTTTATTTTACACAAACTTAAAACTTGCAAAGTAGAGGTTTCTGAGAGTTTATTTTTTACCTGAAAAATTGAAGAAATAACAAAACTTAGGCGTTGAAGCACAATTAGACCACAACTTTATGTGGCTGGCCGCAACCTGTCCACAGCCTTATTTTTCCAAGATGGCGACCGTAGGCTTAATTGATCACCTCAATATTTATTACATGTTTTGAAATTATTTGAGGTGCATAAACAAGCCTATGGTCGCCATCTTGAAAAATCAAGGCTGTGGCCAGGTCGTGTCCTAATTGTGCTACAGCGCCTTAACTGGTATGCATTAACCATGTAATTTCCCAGGCGCCACACTTTAAGAATTCAACATGGTGTCAACACTAGATAAACTTAAAGGGGCAATTCATGATCCACTTTTCACCCTCAAGGTCACCTCTATCAAAATTGATTTTTTTTAGCTTATATGAATCGTCGACTGGTATATGTTACGATCCCCAAATTATTCTTTCATATGTGTTTGCATTTTTGAGAAAAGTTAGAAATGTGTCATTTTCTAATTATTGTCGGGGCCCCGACAGTAAATACAACACAGTAGCCTATGGGGATTTTCAAAATGCTGAAAAGCTTGTAACTTGGAAACGAATGGTCGGAATCAAGTGATATTTTCAGTATATATTCATAATATACTCTTCTTATTATTTAGCTATAAAACAGGTGAGGTTTTTGTCACATCAAAATCATGAATTGCACCTTTAACTCTTTCAGATAGCATCAAAAGAAAGAATTGAGCTGCACATTTTGAAAATATCAGGGAGGAGATGGATGTGCAAGTTCTTGGTATAATAATGGTTATTTCTTATTGCTTTTGTAATGCCTAATTCTAAACTTCGGAAACCTGTAACTGGCAAGTTTTTAGTTTCTGTAAAATAAAAACAAAAGCAGATATTTACTTGAAACTTCCTAAATACCCATCAATAAGGACTGAACCATATGTGATGCGTTACATCAAAAGGTACATGTTGGGTCCAAAAATCAAAATTGAGTTTTTGGTATCACTGGGAAACCTTTTTAATCAGCTTTAAAATGATACCAAAATTAAAAGCATCGGCCATTCGGTGACCGAGCTATGACAAATTAAAGAATGACAACATTGACGGATTTAAAAAGCACACTTCTGAGAAAAACGCGTTTGAAAATCATGAACTCAAGATATTGCTGGTTTTCAATGGAACCATTCAAAACTCCATAGCAACCAGCACTTTTACTTGCCCGATTGACACCAAATTTGGCACATAACTATATACACTGCAACAAAGACGGCGATACCAAATTTGCCAGGGAGAATAATCGGAATGCGCTAATATTTGCCGTGCAAATTGGTCATATTTGGTACTCAAGTGACGGTCCCATGAACATTTTCAGCGAAAACTGGATCTGACTTGGTCACAAACAACACATTTTTTTCACATTTAGAATGTATTTTTTCAAAAACAAAGTTCATTCATTGAAAATATATACTTCAAGGACCTAATTTTTTCCAATATCAAAAGATCAACCTCCCGACCATTTTTCACTCATTTTCAACTTCAGACGGCCGTAGCTCAAAATCGGCCTTGCCGACAACTTGTACCTTTTGATGTAACGTGTCACATATGACCTGTACAAAATTAATATCTAAATGCACAACTCATCTCCTTAATTAACCTGAGGGCACAAATTTAATGAAGACTCCTCATGCTTTCACTGTCAGTGAATTTGTTAAATGCTAGTTTTACAATCTTGTCTCCATTGTTTCTGAAGCATAATTTGTTTTGGTCATCTGTTTGTTTTACACTTCTGCTGGGGCTGTGTGAGATGAATTTATTTACACTAAAAACGTTTGCTTTGTTTGGATGGACTAATTAATCGCTTTAATAACCAAAAAAAAAGTAAAGTTTGTACAAAAGTGGTGTAATTTAGAGGTGAAACAAAGCAACAGGAGTGTAATAATGTGTGTTAACAGAAACAGCGCAATCAGGAAAGACTTGATATATATTTGGTTACTCATAAAAAATATATAAAAAGTATGTATGGCCCTTAAAACAAACTCCACACAAGATAGAATTTGTGTTACTTTGCTTCAAAGTGCCCGTGGGTGAGGGGATGGATGAGTGCCCTTTTAAGAAGATAAACGAACACTTGCCTGAAACACAAGAAAACAAAGCGTGATAACCTCATGGCGTGGGGTCTAGGGACCCCGTTTCGTTGAGGTCCAGGAGCTTCATTATATAATCTCTTGTGTTCTTAATCCAGATCAGAATTTTCAAAACCAAATTAGAGGTCCGTCCACCAGGCCTTTGCTCACCACTGCAAGACAGGTAACACTAAGGTCGAAATTGCCTGAAAGAGTGTGGTCAAACCTTTCTACATAGGTACCCAAAATGCTTACCCCTCTGGGCCAAACAATACGCTTTATGAGCAACTAAATGGTTCAACCCCAAATCTTAATGTGTCGGTCACACTGTAGTAATAGGATGACGGTAGTGATTACCAATATCTTCTCTATGTATAGGGATTAAAATGCATTGGAAGGGTGCCCAAAATTTCTCACAATGCTCTTGTGATATTTTTATTGAATAGTTCGGGAAAGCATCGTCAATGCTGTTGGTGACATTGAGGTGATGGTTTTGGGAACTGGTTACAACATTCTACTGGTCCGCAGTTTTCCAGATGTAAAAGTCACAGTGGGCCCACTATAATCACCACATGTTCCATCCCATTTTTGAGCCAAGCACCTCCAAAACATCAAAAGAATTTAAAATTTTAAAAATGCAGATTAACAGAAAAATACAGGAAAGTGGCATCTCTGATTAGTGGTACCAGCTGGGGTGTCTATTCTTAACTCTTTCACTCCGGAATAAAATTTTATCAATCTGGCCTATTTGGATGGCAAGATGGCTCAGAGCGGCTCACAGACACCTCACTTTATGATAGCATATGATAATTGTAGTGCGCCAGGGTTACTCTCTTTGCTACTAAAATGATGGTGCTAGATAGCTCTTTGTTTAAAATGCTTGCTGGCGAATTTTCAACCAATTTGGGCTTGTAATTTTATTTTTAGAGCAATTTGAACAAATTGCGTCAAATTATAAATTCCGGCCAATCATGCACGCATTTGCTCGACGGAGTGAAAAAGTTAAAGAAATATACACATTTTTCCAAAGCACTACCATCGTCTAATTAAATCCTCCCCCAAATTCTTCCTGGGATACTAATCATTTTTTAAACAGTTAAAGCCAATTCATACAACAAAACAATATACATTTCTATTGAAACAAGTAAAACGTTTTTATTTTACTTATATATGATTATAACAAAATAAAAATGTATAAACTCTAAAATAAACAATATGTCATATAAAATATAAAAAGATACAATATGTACAATGACTTGAAAAATATGGAGGACAAATTCTCAGATGAGTTCCGTTGTGAAAATACGGATCAAAGAAAATGAAATAAAAGGAAAAGTGAAACTATGTTCCATAAGCAAATGTTTTGTTTGCAATGAAAAAGAAATTATGAAATGTGTTTTATTATAAACTTGTGCGAAGTAGTTATGGGAAAAATTCAGGAGTACCTTTTTGTATATATCTACCCAAGGAAAAATTTTCAGCCTTTTGCCCACCCTTTAGATACAGTTTTAGATACCCTACCAAAGCATCCAGTGTAAGCTGTGTAATGGCATCATAACAATGGGACTCAATATATGCTTAGGAATGTTTGGAATGGTCTACTTAGGTCATGGCCAACGTCAGTCCTGAAAACTTGGTTGTGCAGAGGGGAAAACCGTTAAATGCTATCAGCTATTTAAAACAGAAAGTACATTTTGAACACAAATCTTGAGCACATTTCGACAAAATAATTTTGAATTGAATGTTAACCTAATTTAGTTTTCTCCTACTTACACTCAAATTTTCTCTTCTTCTGTGTTAATGAAGAGTGGGGCAAAATTTTGTTCCAACAAAACCCTCTTTTTAAATTAAAGGAAACAAATGAAGTGGTTTGACAGACTACCTAACCATCAAGCTACACGGTCTACAACGTAATCAGTACTGACTGAAATACTACACACTTTAAAACTTCCATTCATGTTAGAAATTAAAACATATCTGTACATTAAAATGCACTAAAACTATTATCAAAACATTTCAATTTGCAATCTGACAAATTTAATTTGCAATATGTGGATCGTCATATCGAAAGGTACCTTAATACTGGCATAGTACATTACGAGATACGGGCCATTGAAGCTAAGCATAGTCAAAAATCACGTCCAAGGTCGAATTTCTAATTTCATCAGAAAGGTTATCTTTGAAGTGTATTCTATCATATTAATCAGGTTCCAACATCCAAAACATAAGAAAAATGTATTAAAAACCAAGTTGAAAATCCTCTCTCCATTCAAGATTTACTAATTACAAAAACTTTAAACTCGATTTTCTCGGAACTATAGTTTTCCGAATCAGCCCGATGCCTTTTACCAATTTGAGTGTAACTTCGCAACCGAACATCCAATAACCAAAATCAAGGTGTCATTTTAAAGCTTAAAATCTCAGCTTTCAGATGAGACCATAAAATCAATGTTGATTTTGCCGACCTTAAGGTACCTTTCGATATGACGGGTCACATATACACCAGATTATTTGAAAAAAAGTCAAATATTTTAGTTTTGTAAACAGGATACCGATGGAGCAGGGCTCTCATTGAAATAGAATTTAGAAATCCGACAAACCAAATTTAAGGAGTGATGGGTTTTGAAAAAATAACATGATTCTTGCATTCAGATCACTGGGTTTAAACACAGATAAAATGGTTTCTCTTAAAAAATAGAACTTTTTGGTCCCAGATATTTCGGACACTGCTCAGCGGTACTCCTGCTCTAGCTCTCTCATGCTCTGTACTATTAAGATACGTGTACATTCATTTGCTACATTTCTCTACCACCAGCTAAATCAAAATTCTACCCATAACATTCACAATATATTACATTTCTATTATAACTCAACTATCCAATTTTGCATTACAGAATACATGTACGTCCCATGACAATACAAAGCACCCATCCCAAAGTACATGTAATAAAATGTAGAAAAAATATCACATGTTGCAGCCATTGCATCCAAAAGTCTTCTTTAAGTATAAATTAAATCTTGACAACCACAAAAATATACTCACTGAGCAGAGAAACGGCCTTGCAGGTGATCACCCTTTAGCTAGGTTATTTGAGTATATTTTTTCTGGTTGTCAAGATTTAATTTATACTTATTTGTTACCAACCCAGATAAATGAGAGTATACACGATCATACACTTGAAAATGCTTTTAAATGTGATGACTCACCCTGAAAAGTGGGACTTTGCGACTGAACACTTTTCAAGAAACAGGAGAAAATAGGAAAAATAAAGAATATAAATAATAAGAAGAATTTCAAGCAGATTTTATGTTGTAAAATTTGATCGCCTCGATCAATTTCAACAAATAAGGTGTCATTTTAAAGCTTAGAAAATGCTGCAACAGATGAAATGAAAAAATCAAACTTGATATCATCTGCAAAGTCCCCCCCCCCCTTTCAGGGTGAGCCATCACAAATAGTCACATTCCTTCATTTTATGCTGTTTTTACTATAAATCATTTTTGATCCAAATAGTATTGCTTATATCAGCTGATTTGCATAAATATATAGCCTATGTTTCTAGGTTTAGAAGAAAAGCACAAGTAATTATTCTTTACCTTGAATAAACATGGGGGAATTGATAAATGACTATAAGTATACCATACATTATAATTTCAAAACAACAACTAGTAATTGTCAGCATATCTTTGAAACGTCACAATAATATAGCCTACATATTTGTTTACAAATTGTTCAAAACATTTCTCAAAAGTTTTCAACTTTAACATACAAACAAGCTTTTTAAAACATGGATACTATTTATCATAATGATTTTAGAGTACAAACTACTAGTAATAGGTTTAATTCGGGAAAGTACAATACATGGCATGGCATGGCCTGGCCTGGCCTGGATTGGCAAGTCAAAAAATAGCATTTGTTTGTCAAAAAATAGCATTTGTTTGATTGTAAACTACCACACACATATCGGAACCAGATAAATGATGTCATTAATTGAGAAT
>JXSR01S014635.1:714-11971 GCA_000969725.1 Ophiothrix spiculata | reverse complement strand
TTTCTTGAAATGAAACTTTGCTGGTATTTTGTAGTGAGCACTAGGATTGTGAATCTGTCAAAAAATCCATTTTGGCAAATTATGACCTTGACATGTATTTTCACCTGTAGCGCAAAATGAAGTTTCTGGCATTTACTGCTCATACGGGCTGGACGGTCACATTTAGACAAACCAAAAAGTCATTTTAGTCGACTTTAGATAGTCGTATCCGAGTCATATCGAATTTAAAATTCAGTTGTGTGTGATTAAACTATTTTCTAGATCATGCACGTACTAACATTTTCAATAAGTGTCTCCACGTTCTGAATTGGCCTTTTTACATTTTCGATATTAAAAGTTCGTCAAACCACGCAACTGCCTCCTTTTTATACTAGAATGAAAGAATTCTTTAGGCAATTTCAAGCGAGGGATTTGTGATCATGTTTAAAAATATAGCATCCATTGAGAATGACATGGGGCGTAAACTTAATCAACCCCTCACTAATATTTTGTCATTATTGTTATTATTATTATTTGTATTTTTTTTCTTTGAAACTCGAATTGACCCAAATTTCGTACCAAATTAAAAGAAAAATTAACAAGTTGTTCATTTTAAGCCCCAAGACATATCTTTCGAGGTGGCGCGTCACATATCTGCAAAACACAGATTAGAAAGAGAACTACAATGTATTCAGGCTTGGTGTTTTATCAATGGCATTTGCCTAATATAGACTACCATGAGGTTGCAAAACAAACACCAATTTATCCAGAATTCAAGTGGTCATGTGAGTTTATAATTGGTCAAATTTATCATTTGTCACGAACATCTGAAACAATTGTCAAAATTAACTTCACGACGGCCTTTCCGTCTGCTATAATGAGTTTTATCACTCTCTACTCTCTCAATATCTTACGGTTTATAGTTGAACGTTCGCTATCGTACAAAATAGTCAAATAGCTAAACTGACCGTAGATGGTTGTATAAACTTTGTGATTATATCTTGAGATACTATAAGTTATGATTAAAACAAAAATAGAGGTTGATACGGGAACAATTCGAAAATCAATCAATCATTTAATCAAGTTTATTTCAATATCGGAGGTGAAAAAATAAATCCATAATGGCCACAAGGAAAAATATTTTTAGCATCGCGTTCACCCAAGGGACATGCCAGGCCTGGCATAAAAGTCCTCGACTGTTAATCAAAGGGGCATTGAGAGTTCTGGGTTCGAATCCGGTGGGTAGCGTGTGTAGTGTCCTTGAGCAAGATACTACCCTAATGTGCTAATCTCTACCCAGGTGTACCGGCTTTTTTCAATGCTGGGAAGGTAACAGACTCGCGGGGTAGGAGATATGGCGAACCTCTCACCGCAAATATATAAAATTGTAGAGTCTGGCCAAAACGTTTAGTTGGACACTCCGCCCAGTGAAAACAGACCGTCCCCTTTACCTTTACCTTGTTCACCCAAAGCACAATATTTTTACCGCTGTTGTGCTTTACCCAATGCCATCAATATTTGGCCCAAGACTCGGCTCTCAACGAAGGTCCAAGCCTGTTGGAACGTGAGTCTTTACAACCGTATCCCTTTGATACCTGACTGCCCCAACCCTTGGACTAAACAGTTACTTGCAAGTTCGATTGCTTACTGGGATACAACGATCATGTCCAATCTTATTCAGGATAACTGATATGAGCTTTTCACAAGGTACAAGTCTAAAAAAATCAATGTCGTTTTTTATTGGAGGAGTAATAGCTCTCAGAGCTATCAGTGTATAGTTGCTCATTATTATGAATATTATTTATTTCTTTTTAAAGTATTTTTCATGACTTCCTTGCTGTTTGTTACAGAACATACTAAATTACAGTTTTCAAACAATTCAGTTCAAACGACTTTTCTAGAAACAGAAATATGACCTGCTCGTACAATATTAAACTAAGGCTCACTGGTCTGAAATATAAACAAGCTCTACTGCTATGAATAAGATATTCTGATACTAAATGCATTGATCAATCATATATAGGTACGCCCAGTGCACTCCGAGGAATTCAGCGCCGCAAAATACCACACATCAATTCATTTATAAGTGTGTGTCAAAGTAAACCCTCTAAATGTCATACGCTCATTTGACTGATTATTCCCTGTGGTTACTGCCATTTGTTACTATTTGACATCTTATGTAAACGAACTTAATTTCCCTTCATGAATGTAACTTTAATATGCTTATAAAGCATGGTTAGCAAAGTTCCGACTCTCACGCGCTGTTTATAAGACAGAACATTTTACAAATAAATTTAATACAAAAAATATGAAACGAAATGCATTAAAACATTGAAAGAACCACTCAGATTCAATACATTATTAGGTGTGCGCTCTGACTGATTTTAGTCACCCACATACAAATGGGAGATATTGATACAATGTAAGGAAAACTTTTCAAAGATGTTATATTCCTCAATTACTTGATATCCCGCATAAGTTATACGATCATACAAAGTAACCCTTTAGACTTAAACACTTTTTTCAGGAAAATCACGTTTTTAACCCCTGTGAACCCTGTGTGACCTTTGACCCGAGTCTGAGGTCATGACATGCTGGAGTCGGGTAAGTGTAATCTGTGTTACAGACCAATAAATTGTACCAGTGAAACAAACTACCTCCAATCCACTATCATGCTATAAATAGAAAACATTCAGGTCATTCAGAGCATTTTGAGAATTTGACCTTTGACCCATTTCGACCCCCTTAAGACCCCCTTAATGACCTCGGTTAATTTTTAAAATGCGTTATATTGCTTAGGATGTCATAACGTACATCCATATTTACTTTCAGGTCAATCTGAGCATTTTCAGAATTTAACCTTTCACCCATTTCGAACCCCTTAAGACCCCTTAGTGACCTCGGATGATTTTTAAAATGTGTCTATGTTGCTAAGAATGTCTAGAAACACTGTTGTTGTTTTTTTAATTTTAGAAACAATGTTTTGCTCTTCATTATATATTAAACAATCAGAGATTGAATGTTCATTGATAATTATAAAACAGCAAATTCAGTTTTCGAAATATAGAATTTTAAAGCCGAAAAAGTTAAATATCGCAACTTGAAAAAACAACAAAATACATAAGAAATAAAACAATAAATCTCGCTCGTGAAGTTACATTTTCGACCATAACGTTTGTACTAAAGCTCGGATTGTTGTCAAACAAAAAGCAAACGAAAGGTAATTTTGTCCTAAATTTCAATTTGCAATGTTTTTGTTAGCTCTTCAAACCATATTCCCCATTAATGATCTAGGATGATTTTTAAAATTTGTTTATGTTACTCAGGATGTCCTAAAGTACATTCATATCAAATTTCAGAACAATCGGAGCATATTGAAAATTAAATTTTGACCTATGAACCTTTTGTGACCTTTGAGGTCAAAGGTCACTTTGATTTGTTTAGTATATTTTTATCAATCTAGCTGTGCAAGTAGAATTTTTTTTTTACCACCTTCCACTTGGCAGATATTGATTTTTGGTAATTTTTACAAATATTTGCTTGTTTGTTTGTTTTTAAATCGAGCAACTTTTGTGCATTGACCAAAGACGTTGCCTTTGCCAAAACCTCATCGCAATGGCTCTTTTTCTTTTGGAGTTGAAGCTTTTTAAAGCAAAATCGTATACTTGACCCCTGCTTGACCTTTTCACCCCGAAAGTTCATGTGACATTAATGGGAGGTGGTCATTGTTAGTGTGTTCAAGTTTTACGACAATTGCCCAAAGTATTTTGGAGTTATGGTCCGTTGAATTGTTGCCTGAAGAAGAAGTAAGAAGAAGATCCGAAAGCAAACATATCCACAAGGAAGACAAGACCCTGCGCCTGCGGTGGCAGGGTAAAAAATAATTGTTTGTTTTTCCATTTTATAATGCTGTGTCGATCACCCAAAAGAACAAATCTAAAATACGGCAACTATAAATAGTATGACACTTACTGTAGTCTTCCTGTATCGCCTAAAGCATTTGACGTACGTAAATTTAGAGAACTATCGTGAGACCGCAAAACGAAAAGCAATTTATCCTCTATTGGCTTATATTCAAGTGGTCACTCGATTCTACATATAAGTGTATACTCTCGTTGTTCACGAACACCTTAAACAAGTAATAAATTATCAGGTGAAAACAAAGTGCAAAAGAAAATGGTAATCTAAATGATAAAATATCACAAAAATTATTTTAAAGAACAATGCTGACAATAGCAATAACGATCATAACATAACAGATAGGACGTATATGTGACCGTCCATCCCTAATCAGCCGTAAATGCCACCTCTTGTCATTTTCACCTTTTATTTTATTTGCAAAGACCATGTTTTAAAGATTAAAATGACACCTTAATGAACTTCACACGATTTACAGAAGGCAGGTTATGGTCCTTCAAAGGTTGTCAGGCAGTAAAACGTATAACTGAAATAAACGCGTTCAAAGATCAGTAAGCTCTATATTTTATGTTGATTGTCTTAAAAATATGCAAATTTATTTCACATTTCCTATCAGTTTCTTGAAATGAACCTTTGCTGGTGTTTTGTAATAAGCAAAAGGATTGTGAATCGGTCAAAAAATCAATTTCGGCAAATTACGACCTTGACATGTATTTTCACCTGTAGCGCAAAATGAAGTTACTGGCATTTACGGCTCATACGGGCTGGACAACCACATATTGTGTACTCATGATAAGGGATACAAGAAATCGTGTCACTTTTTTCGATGAAGCAAATGTTTCCTTGTTTACAAAAGTATAAAATACTTAGATTGGAATTTTAGGGTGTTTTTTTTTCGTCTCGAGTTAAGGAAGGAGTAAAACCACTTTAGGGCTTCATCTTTTATATCCAATGCCGTTGAAAGGACGTCAGTCTTCGACTTGGACGTCAGTCTATTGACTGCTATTTATTTTGCTGGTCAGTCTCATTCATTTTACATCTCCTGGTCAAATGCTTATTTGTCATAATTGAAAATATGGCTGGCTAGTAATTTATCAACTTGGGCCCGTCAGTCTGAAATATAAACAAATCCTGCTTCTATGAATAGAATGTTATGACACAAAACAAATAAATCTTTCATATGTCAACCAGTTTCATGTAGCACACACAGGAATTAAACGCCCCAGAATATCACACAATTCTTCATTTATAACTGTGCGTCAAAATCAACCACTCTAAATGTACCACGCTCATTTTACCGTTTATTCATGATGGACAAAGTCGTTTGTTACCTTCGATATCTAATCTAAATGAGATTTTTTGCATCATGATTTGTAATTAGAGAACATTGAGCAACCCTGGAAATTAAAACCTTTTCCCCTTGTAAGCAAGTTTCTTTTCCTTTTTCTCTTTTAAGCATCAAGGGATCTACTAAAAACCCGTATTTTTTAGTTGATCCTTTTATTCTTAAAAGAGAAAAAAGAAAAGAAACTTACTTAAATGTGGAAATAAAAAACATGATAGTATATGGAGTTTTTCACCAAATGTTCTATGTTATTATGTTATTAGTTACTAGTTTTATGTTTCGTTTTTTTTATGTTTCGTTTTATAGTTTTGTTTCTGATATCATTGTGTTTGATCATTTTTGGAACCAAAACTGGTGAATGTTTCCGTTCTCTTTAGCAAAGAGTACACACAAAGTGAACCCTTTTTATCAATGAAACAAGCCAAACCAACATAAGTCAAGAGGCCTCTGGCAAACCAAGATTTGATTTCCAGACAGCTTTGCTAAGGTAACAAACAGCTTATAGTACGTGGCAATTTTTACACCCAAAGTGTGATTCATCATACATTAGTTGGCATATGTGCGTGACTGTGATACGATCGGATCTCTGGCACTTCATCATTCTGGATATGTATCTATATACATGATAACATCCTTGGGGTTCTGTTAAATCTATCTCGAACAAGCAAAGTATAATGAATTATATCAAAATTAAAGTTGCAATTCATGATTTTGATGTGGCCCTTTTTTCTAGCTAAATAAAAAGAAGAGTACAACATAAATAAATACTGAAAATTTCACTTGATTCCGACCGTTAGTTTTCAAGTTACAAGCTTTTTGGCATTTTGAAAATCCATATAGGCTACTGTGTTGTAATTACTGTCGGGGCCCGACAATAATTAACAAATGACACATTTTCTCAGTTTTCTCAAAAATGCAAACACATATGAAAGAATGGTTTGGGGATCGTAACATATACCAGTTGAGGAGTCTTATAAGCTAAAATACTTAAGTTTGATAGAGGTGACCTTGAGGGTGAAAAGTGGATCATGAATTGCCCCTTTAATAGATCACTAAACAATATTGTAACGGACTGGTTGTAAGTTTGAAAATGAAGATGTGTTTAGTTTGATAATTAATTAAAATATATTATGTCGTTTAGGGACCGTTTACAAACACCTGTAGGGGGCCTGATTCAAAAACAATTGCGGACAATTTTCAGGCCCCCCTTTTTGACCTCGGAAATTTAAGGCCCTACCTTTTGTTGCGACAAAAATTAGTGATCAACTCAATAGAAAAGCATGTACACTAAATTTTTACCGGAAAATTTGTGATGATTTTTCTCAAGCCCACCCCCCACCCCCCCCCCCCCCCCCCCCCCCCCCCCCTTACGAGAATGAAAACATTTTACCCCCTTTTTTTTCATCAGTCCTCGCCTACCAAGTGTTTGTGAACGGTCCCTCAGCTTGGTAGATGAGTACATGCAGAATTTGAAGTAAATATTTTGTTTAGTTTAATTTTACAGAAAATTAAAACTTTCCTGTTAGGAGTTTTGTAAAGTTTAGAATTAAGGGTTAAAATTCGATAAAAAAATATTATCCCACATCCATCTCTAAGAACATCTCAAAAATGATAATATCCTGTTGAAATTTAGTAATTCACATTTTAATTATAGTTAAGCAGGATACTATAGACCTGAAACTTCATTGTTAAAGCAATACTATAAAATGTTAAAATGGAGCACCTCTGTTACCGATGACTTTTTTAATTTTTAGCTTATTGTGTTTGTTTTTGGTACATATTAATATCGAAAACGATAAGGTTTAAATATGCTAAGTTTTTCAGCTATGATCATTTGCTGAATTGAATTTTAGATCCTGAATTTCAATTCCACGTGTATTAGTATAGGAAAAGCACGCATGCATTTCATCAATTTGTCTATCAAGTTTTTGACAAAATGTATTTGATAGTCACATTCCTTCTTTGTAGGCTGTAGTTAATCAAAACTATATGAAATTAGTTAATTGTTACGAATGATTACAAAAATTTCCCGGTCAATAATATTTTGCAGAAACGAGCCGCCTGCCTCTGGATTCTCTCAAAAGCCTTAATGTTCCTCCAATTATATGGACACCATGCTGCAGTAGCATATTCCAGATGTGGTCGCACTAAAGTTGATGTTTCCTTCGTGTAAGACATGCACTTTTGCCTTCTCTGGACAAATCCAGAGAATTCGTTTGATATAGACAAAGGATTTTCTGGGCGGTGGAGACAACATGGTGAGCATGAGTGTTGTTGTTCCAGGAGGAGGTTGTTAGCTTGCTTAAAACCCTGATAAGTAGTTGTTTCATCAACAGCTACGGTCTCCCCATAAATGAATAATCTCTTTTAATGCATTCCTTGAAGTAAAGGTGATGGTAGAGCACTTTTTCGGATAAAAGCACATGAACCATCTGCTTTGTCACCCTTCTAGCTTCCTCAGCTTCTTTTTAAGAGTTCGAATAAAGTCCGAATAAAATCAAAGAAATATCGTTAGAGTAATAGGAAAATTTGTGGTTGTTTTTTTTTATTATTCATTTATTTCCTTATTTATCATTGATTGATTGATTGATTGACTTTTATTTATTTATTTATTTATATCACAAGAAAGAGTAGCAAAGCAAACCTGAAAAAGCTGAGAACCTTGATTAGTTTGCAACCCCCTAAACTTTTTAAATGAAACCCCGATGATCATAGTTTTGCTAATGGCTGTTTCTCTTTCCACATATGTCAAAATAATTTGTTCTGGCTCTAGTTTTTGTAAGGAACAATATATCATGCGGTTAGGTACATAAGGGAATTTTTCACTCGCTAAATGACAAAAATTGTCTCTTGCATCCAAGCGGCGATTTATATGAATACATGCAATATGTGTCTTCCCATCCCAAACCAGCCGTAAATGGAGCCTTTTGTAATTTTCACTTTTTTACATATTTGCGATGATTATTAAGGATTAAAATAAAAAGTAAAAACACCTGAATGAACTTCACTCGATTTATATCAGTCAAGTTATGATCCGTCAAAAGTTGTCTAGGAGTAAAATGTATAACTGAGACAAGCGCGTTTAAAGATCAGTTCCTTAATTTTCTATTGTAAGCACTTTGTTTTCTATTAAAAATACATATTTCCAATTTTTTTTTTTGAGGTGAAACTTTGCATGTGTTCCATAGTAGGCACAAGGATTGTGAATCTGTCAAATTACGACCGTGACATGCATTTTCACCTGTAGTGCAAAATGAAGTTTGCTGCATTTACGATCTATTTGAAATGGACGGTAACATGTAACTACGATGTCACAAAGCGGTTATGAATATAGACTAGAGTAAAAGATTGCATATTACGAACCTATTGACGTGACGTGGTTCCCTTAAGGATAGAAATCTGCAGGTCAAACGATGCATCGAGAAAGCCATTTACAATATATATAGATTACATAAGTAATACTTGTGCCAACGGCTTGATACAAGCATCGTGGAGTTGCTTTATCTTGGTATTTTTATCTCTATAAATATTCCAACTATTTCTTTGTAATTATTTCTAAATAACCCTAACCCTAACCCTAACCCTAATTGGGGACAGCACGTTACTCAATTTTACGTGTTTGCAAGTTTTTTTTGTACCATAACTTTTTAACAAAGTGCTTTAAGTTAATAAAAGTATACATTTCTAGGAAGAAATTTCCACAAGGAACGTGATGGTGATTTTTTGAGAAAATCATCAAAAAAACACCTTTTTTGGCCATTTGGGCTTCCAGACAAGCTACAAAATGATTTCAGAATGGGAATCTTAATTTAAAACACCCCCTCAGATGTTGCGTCATTTTTATTTTTTAGGATATTGGCCAATGTGTTTTTTTGTGCTAAAAAAAGGTCAAAAATTCACGTTTTCTATTTTGGTCATTTTTTTACCATATTTGGCATGAAATTCAATAAATTGGTCAAAATCCTCAAAAATAAAAATGAAGCAACATCTGAATGGGTGTTTTAAATTAAAATTCACATTCAGAAGTAATGTTTTTTAAAAAATGTTATTTTTAGCTTGTCTGGAAGTCCAATTGGCCAAAAATGTGTTTTTTGGGATTTTCTCAAAAAATTTGATTTTTGGTCAAAAATCAACATCACCATCATGATCCTTGTGAAAATATCCTTTCTGGAAATTTATACATTTATTAACTTTAAACACTTTGTTAAAAAGTTATGGTACAGAATAAACTTGTAAAACCGCAAAATTGAGTAACGTGCTCTCCCTCCCCCGCCTTAATGTTTATAATTCAATAGTGGGAAATCTTGATATAAATGAGTATTAAATCTCGTTATTAAACAATCTAGTTGGTAACAAATGTATGGCTAAAATGTACTCAAGTATATATCCCTTTTAGATTTTACGGGAAGCCAAGAATGCTTGTTGGCATTATTTTTCTGTTAAAATATATACTACAGTGTATTACATTAAGTAAAAGAGAGTACTACGATGGCTAACGCTTTGAATCCTATAGAAACGGTGTTATATAATATTGGATTTCTTCGATATAACTACATAGCTTTACAAATTAGTTTCGTAAGGCCCAAGGGCCTCACTCATCAGAAGCACATAGCAATATGAGGTAGAACAAAATATACACAATTGCCCAGTAAAAATTTGTCTCATGGCAAGATAAAGAACAATAGAATTACAAATTTACATAATATCAAAACGCCATAAATGTTTCTACTTTTGATATTATGCATTTCAAGTAATCCTTGCTCTTGGGTAGCGGAATGTTCTTTGTAGAGTACCCCAAGTTTATCTGTTGAAATCCATGATTGGCCATGGTAATTTCTAAAGTGCTCAACAACTACGGAGCTGACGTCATTATTGCAAATCCATATGTGAAATCATCCAAAGGAGCTTGAAACTGTGTTATATAAATGTCTTGTATTGTTATTATAAGGGTTAGAATCAGAACATTCTATCCATTAGTCACTGTTGTGAAATGAGAATGGTGTTTTTCAGATAATAAGATGTGGAATGTATTAGCAGCAGTTTATTTATGATTCAAAACCACACTCGCTCAGGATATTAAAAAAATGATTGAAATGCCAACTTGCATTGCAACATCAAAACAACGTACATTTAATATAATTATTAGCTGAAAAAAGTGAAAGAATATAGAACAACATTTAAAATATTAATATTTTGTACATTTTATTATGATCAAACATTAAAAGTAAAACTCAGTTTGTAAAAAAATGCATTTTAATATTATACTAACTACTTGGTCTACTTGAAAAAAACGTAAGTATAACTTAACAGAAGCATAACCCAAATTTTAAACATTTAAAGACACCCTTGTTTAAATCAATAAAAAACGAAAAAAAAAACCCGAATATTTCTTTCTTTTGGCATTACTCCTTTTACTCGTTACAAAAGGTATTGTAACTTGCACACCTAAATAAATAACCTAAATTGATCACAAATCAAATGGAATCTTTAGTTCTTGTATTATCACTGAGAATACTCTCTAACTTTATAATAAATACTCAGACTGGACTTAAATTGTTGTTAATAATGAGTTTTCCCTATCCCCCTACACAATGTATAAAACATATATCGCTACTTGCATCACTTCTAATATTGCATATTTGACTCACTAAATTGACTTGACCAACAGAGTTTATATGAAATATTTATTTCTGAAATACAGCACGTTATCAACATGCAGCCCCTTGCTATTTTCACTTTATGAATTATTTACAAATACCATGTTATAAGGATTAAAATGACACCTCAATGAACTTCACTCGATTTCCAGAAGTAAAGATATGGTCCGTCATATGTTGTCAGGGAATAAAATCTATAACTAAGATAAACGCATTATAAGATCATTAAACCCTATATTTTCTGTTAATTATCCTAATAAATGTACAGATATATTTCATATTTCCGATCATTTTCTTGAGTTGAAACTTTGCTGGTGTTTTGAAGTAAGCACAAGAACTGTGAATCTATCAAAAATCA
>JXSR01S014634.1:27648-42243 GCA_000969725.1 Ophiothrix spiculata | reverse complement strand
TTGATTTGTATTTATTGTAGGAAAGTGTCTTACTCTAATTTCCATCCATAAAACATATTCAAGCGATGACGTCCATCAAGCTATTAAGTGTTGCATTAACCACGTGGTGTTGTAGTCGTTAAGGCGCTTTGATTCTTACTTCATGCAGTCATTATGAAGCTGATCACAACTAAGGTGTGACAATGGCCTTATACTTCACAATTTAGTAGATGTTATACAGCAATTCAATTCACACGACTCAACAATTATGACCATGAGTAAAGTGAACATGAGAAATGCTCCGATTACCTTTATATTATGATATTCAAAATTAAAATAATCGTTAAGATCCATTTCTTTTTTCATTTTTTCACTAGAGATCATTGTTCTAGTAATGGTTTGTTGGCCCTTTCTTTGTTTTTCATTTGGGATCAACCTACAGCAGTATTCCAAATCAGCAATTCTATATGAATTCCTTTATATTGTTAGCGTGATGACTGTGATAAATTTGTATTTACCTGCTATGCATATTTTCAAGTGAACTTTTATTTCAGAAATGTTTGAATTCATCCGCAATTTTTACCTCATTTCCAGACGCATTGACTGCTGGTTAGATAGTAGATGTCTGTTTACAAACCGCCAGTTCGATTAAGTAGATACTTAGTAGTTTGAAAGTGTTTTCCTCGTAGTCACTCTTCGATCCAATCTCCATAAATTTGTTTGCGTTCCATTAAAGGTGAAACAAATAATTTACCTTGATAAAATGTAGGACAACGATATTATTAATGCAATGAAAAGTTGTCTCACTTCTGACTTGTAATGAAATCAAAATCTGGTTCCTAATAATGACAAGCGTGAATGTAATTATGAGAACAAGATGCACAAGACTATAATAGAATGATATCAAAAATACACATAAAAACGCAGAGCTGAAAACGAAAAACAGCTACATGACGCTTTTAAGATCAATGTACTGGTCACTGATACCGCTCTTTTGAAAAGACCAGTGTCAGTGACCAATCTTAAAAAGAGTGGCAATTTTCACTCCGTCGAAAAAAGAATTATAACTCTATAAGAGTGACATTTCACTTTAAGAGTGAAACTTCGTTCGATTTCACTCGAAAAGAGTGAAATGTCACTCTAAGAGTGACCGCTCAGTCTTTTCTTTTAAGAGTGTACTTTAATGCTATCACTCGAATAACATTTTCGCGTAAAGGAATCACACCAACAATTTGGCGCCATTTCCTTTTTCTCATCGTTCAAATAGGAAATCGATATGAAAAGTCAAGTTAATTCACCTAACAGACTCATGTATCATAATGATCATGATGGAGTAGGTATTATTTATAAAAATACTTCAGGAAAACATCTATTGATTTATACTTATCGTACATGTAGTAAAGTGATTTGCTCTTCTATAATTAGCGTTTACGTCCATCAAGGTGTGACACAATGCCTTTAACACGGAATGCTGTACATTATAGTAGTCAAGTCGCTTGGATTCTTACTTGATGCAGTCGTTATGGCGCTGATCACAACGAAGGTGTGACGATGTCTTCATATACTTCACAATATAATAGGTGTGGTAATGTTATACAACAATTCAATGATGACCAAGTAGAGTGAGCGTGAGAAATACTATGATTAAACCCATTAAAGGATAGTAAAATGTCGCTATTGGCAATAAATAATAGTTGTTAACTTCACTTCTATCTTTTTCGGAATTAAGATGAAATGTCCATAAATTCTAAAAAATCCTGAATATGTTTCGTTTTGTAGAAAAGTAGATGTGATAATTCTATACGGTAATTCAATTCGCGCAACTTGTTATTAGCAATATTTCAGTCCGGGAGGTTTCTATTCATACCTTTTGTTCCCAATAGCCTTTTTAACTATTGGGAACGAACGAATCACTGTAGGTATGAATAGAAACCTACTGGACTGAAATATCACTTATACCATGATAAGTATGAACATGAAGAATGCTCGAAATAAAGGATTAAGCCCATTAAATTCTGCACCATAATAAGAACGATATGAAGTATTCATTAACTTCAAATATATATTTTTTCTTGTTTTCTGTAGTCAATAGGCTTTGTTTTATCCAAACATATACGAGTCTCTGCCCACACCTTACGCAAGTAGAACAATCTACAATTCTGAACTTTTTTACAGTGTTAACTTTATTGAGTTGAAATAATTTCCGCTACTGCTAATAACAACATCTTTTTTTATTTTCATAACATGCATATTCTGAAACTAACAGACAAAAACAAGCACACAAAATTAAAATAAAGCACCCAACAACAACAAAAGTTTTCTTAATGGAACAATCACAATGGTGATAAAGTGAGTTGGGCTAAATGCGATCCATGGCAGATTATGTATGTAATTTACAGTAATATTAATTAGAAACGTTTTAAATTATCTTTAGGTTAATTTAATATTTTCGGGAATTCCAAATTGCCAGTTCATACTAAAAAGAAAAAGATCGGTGTGTAGTTTGATATCATTCTGTTAGTGTCAATTGGCATTTTGTCTTTAATTGTTAACAGATATACATAAATAATAGATAGATAGGAGTAGACATAGATATTAAATTCCATATGCATGTTTATCAACTCTTCATCAAAAAGATAATGTTAAATTATAATAAGAATGTCAATGCAGAAATATACAACTGAAAAGCAAATGGCAGTTACATGATGCTTTTAAGATCAATGTAAAGATGCGCATATCACCAATTTTCTCTTTGTAATACTTGGACACAATTCAATGCACTCAAATGACGTAGTTATTTCATTATATTGCTTTTCGTTGTGCTCTCTACACAATATTTAAAATAAAAAATGTATTAACTTGACTTGATTAAGTGTGTCCTGTAATGGTACTTGAAAGATTTTTACGACCTGCTGAGGGCAAAAGTGGAACGACAAATCCTATCCTCCATGAGGCACAACATTTTATAACATCAATGACAGCAACAAATTTTTGGCGCCACAATCAACCACTAGAGACTAATGGCGACATAGTTACCTGAGAAGAACATTATGAACTAAACGTGAGTAAGAGCTTGTTTAAGAAATTGTGCCATTCATGCTTATAAGTCGAAAGTGATAAAAAACGTGGACTCAATATTAAAACAGTAGTTAAAGACGACACGGCGACTTAGATTTATGCAACATTCTTTAGTGGATGTAATTAAGGTGAGTCAGTGCATATAGCAGCTAGTGGATACATACCATAAATTGCTTTTCCCTATGTTTTTACATGTAAATTCTTTTGATTTTACCGTAATTCTCACATATTTCCTTAGAGTATCATCTTCTAAAATGTCTTTTTTCAAAATTCATGTCAAAAACCACTAAAAATGTCCAAATTTATACTTTGAGTGTTCGGCTTGTTTTTCGGTAAGCAGCCTGGAATTGGAGTCTAACACCGCACCGTCCCCCTGAAATCCACAGTGCTGCCAGTTTGTCCATTGAGGCCTGGGGATAAAAATAAAGACACCTTAATCTTATATCTATGAATGTTGTCAAAATTATTGGGATTTTTGCTTCTTTTCTATCTTTCTGATAACACAGATATCTAAACAACACATTTGAAATAAAAATGAGCAAATAAATCACATTTTTTGATTTTTTTCATTTTATTTTAGGAATTAGCTGGTCAAGATGGCCTCGATTTTGGAAATAAACACTGAATCTAGTCATGGGCGATATATAATAATTGATGGCGTAAAACCTGCTATGGTGCTACAGTATTACATTGAACTACACAAATTATTGATATCTCTTGGATGGCATCTCTGTTAGGCCTGTGATGAGTATGTGGTTTTTGAAGGACAGACTTGAAGAGGAACTTCTGCGTTTCACCGTTGATAACCGTAGCTGAAACAAAGAATACATGTAGGTCTTTGTACCTTTTTAACATTACTGATGACTTACTTTCACAAGTCCGTTGTCAGCAGGATGAAGAATGAACCCCTTAAACATGATTGTTAAACAATACCAATATTTGCCAAATTACAACAACATTCATGTTCACGATTGGATACAATTTTATGACTATTTATTTTGGAGTAAGTTAAGAGCAATAATGATGAGAATTTGGTACCGTACATTGAAAAGAGCTTTATAATTGTTAAATGAACAACTACTTGTATCAGAGGAAATTAGCATCTGTTGCCACTTTTAGTGCCTTTAGAATCATGTATACAAATATTAAATGCTAACCGCATTTTTTGTTTTATTGAAAATTTATGGAACGAGCTAAAACAAATACTCTGCGATTTTGCCTTTTCCATCATACACTTTTCTTGTTTCAATTAATTAACATATTTAAAATGTAAATATGTATAGTAATTTAATCAACGTTAAACTTATATAGTAAGGTATTGTGAATGACTAAAGTCAGTGGCAATTTTATTAACCACTCAGAGAGGCACAACTTCGTGCACTACGTCAATGCAAGAATACAATTTTGGCGCCAAAAGCAAGCTACTAGAAAATGGTGGCGACTCTAAAAACAAACTTAAACCTACGTTTTACAAGAGCTTATATTACAATATGCAAATACTGACAAACAGAATATAATGGAAAAAGAAAGTTCACATTTAAAGTTGTAAATACAGAGACGTTTGAGAAACGACCGAAAGTTAGGATGAATCATTGTACGCAGTGCAATGCCTAATTACTTAATAATGGAACGTGTTGACCTTAGCACCAATTCTGCTTGAAAAAAATCGGTCATTCCATTTTAAGTTCTTATTGTTTATTAACTTCACTAACAACTTGCATAATTTGTTGGTAAAGTGAACTTTGTGATAAGCAGCGACTTCATGTGAGCACAACTTTTGCAAGAACACTACTAACAGATTTAGCATCTTCAACGAAGAATGTTTAATGCATAGAAATTTTGGCGCCCAGGACAACCACTAGAAAGCAATGTAATCAAAATCACCTGAGAGCAACATCATAAGCTTATCGTTAAAAACAAGACTGGGTGACGACCTGATGGAGGAATAAAGGATGACTAACTATTGACGATATTATTAGATGAAACATTATACTTTAAAACTTTGGAGAAAGAGCAAAGTTTGTTCATTAAAAGTTAGAAAGAATACTATATGCGAGAGGTAAAACATTTTGATCTACTGACCCAAAATGTCTGTTATTTGAACTAATTGCACACTCCATGAGAAAACACGAATATTTTTGATTAAAATCGTTTTTAATTTACCTGCCTTCATCAGAAGTTGTCCTTATATTTAGTGATTAAAAATACGGAATTCTTATGTACTGCTTAGCAAATCATTCCAAAATGGTTAAATTCTTCAAAAAAATGGTAACCATCAGCTAAATAATTGAAAATACTTTTTTCACCACCATTGAAACGGTTACATATTTTGGACAAAAATGCAACTCATGTATTTTTTAGCATAGTTCATATTTTGATCACTTTATTCCTTGAACAGTTATAAATACGCCATTTGATTAACCGCGGGAAAAAGCAAGGGAACTGATATTTAGGGCAATGCATGTTAAATGAACATTTCAGAAAATGACGTTATATCTACGTTCTATAATAATTATTGTGTGTTTTTACAACGATGACCCATATTCCTTATAGAATAATTTGTCTATATAGCACATAAACTATTATATGTACACAGGCCAATCTAGTAATATTTCCATTTTATGAAATTGTTAACATATGTCAGCTCCATTAATTTTAACACATTAAATATTATAATTCATCAATGCAAAAGTGAATATTTTTCCACAATTGAACTTTATGGTACTTCTTGTATTTACATAACACATTTAATAATTCATTTCAAATAGATGTTATGATCTAGTCATGTTGAAGACCAGTGCAGACAAGACTGCAATGTACGCCATCGGTTGTTTACCTTGCTTATACTCCCTCTGGGTAATGATTTCTAGAATACCTGTCGAAGCTTTGCAAGGTGCCCTATATATAACCATCTATAATTGTAAAGTTGAGGTACTGTGAGGTACGTAAATAGACGGTCGTTTACCTTTGCTTCATTCATGTTCTTTGGTAAGATGGGATGTATATATTTAAAAAAAACTAGCAAGAAGGTGTAGACTTGTTTATCTATTAGCAATATGTATGTATTCCTTTTTGGTTTTACATTTTGATCCTTTATGATGTCAAAACGTATTTTAGGACGCTTTGCCATGAAGATCGGTCAATACTAAGGTTTTTTCTTGATTTCTAAGATTTTGTTTTTAAATTGTCATCACCAAACATCATTAGACCTTTACTACTGATGACAAATTCAAACTTCTTAGCATCCTTTACATTCTTATAAAAACACTACTTTATTGCTATCACTCGGGTCACACTTTGTCGTAAATGAACCACACCAACAATATGGCGCCATTTCCCTTTTCTTACATTCCAAATGGCAAATTAATATTGAATTAAACGAAAAAGTAAATTTACCTAGCAGACTCACTGGATCATAATGTTTATAGTAATATATATTATATAAATACTTAAGATAGCATTGATTTGCATTTTGGTAGGAAAGTATCTTACTCTAATTCCATCCATAAAACATAAGCGATGACGTCCATCAAGCTATTAAGTGTTGCGTTAACCATGCGGTGTTATAGTCGTTAAGGCGCTTTGATTCTTACTTCATGCAGTCATTATATCGCAACTAAGGTGTGACGATGGCCTTATACTTCACGAGGTAGTAGATGTTATACAGCAATTTAATTCACGCGACTCAATAATTATGACCATGAGTAAAGTGAAATGACAAACGCTCCAATAACATATATTGTTATGATATTCAAAATTAGAATAATCGTTAATATCCATTTCTGTTTTCATTTTTTCACTCGAGATCATTACTTCTAGAATTACAATGGTTATATACATGTAATTGTGCTAGAAATGATTTGTTTGTCCTTTCTATGTTTTTCATTTGGCATCAACCGAATCAGCAATTCTATATGAATTCCTTTACATTGTTAGCGTGATGGCTGTGCCATTTGTACTTACCCGTTACGCATATTTTCAAGTGAATCAGGAATGTTGGAATTCATCCGCAATGTTTACCTCATTTCAAGACGAATTGACTGCTGGTTAGATATTAGATGTCGATTTACAAACCGCCAGTTCGATTACGTAGATACTTAGTAGTTTGAAAGTGTTTACCTCGTGGTTACTCTTCAATCCAATCTCCATAAACTTCATTGCGTTCCATTAAAGGTGAAACAAATACTGTACCTTGATAAAATGTAGGACAACGATATTGATGCAATGAAAAGTTTTCTCATTTGTGACTTGTAATGAAATCAAAATCTGGTTCTTAATAATGACAAGCGTGAATGTAATTTTGGGAACCAAATGCACAAGACTACAGAATGATATCAAAAATGCACATAAAAACGTAGAGAAACGAATAACACCTTTTAAGATCAATGTACTCACCGAATGTCCCCTTGGTACGCAGAGAATGTGGTTGTATCAACACACTGTTCTTACGTTTTGGTTTTTACAACGTATGAAACTTGATTAACATACCTTAATTAAGCCAGTCCGGCAATGGTGCTTCTTGAAGCATTATGCGGACTGTTGATGGCAAAAGTGGAACATCAAATCGTATCCTCCATAACGCACAACACATTACATCAATGACAGAAACACGTTTAAGCTCCTAAAATCACTAGAGATCGATGACCTGAGAAGAACATTATAAACTAAACGTCAGTGAGAATCCGTTTAAGAAATTGTGCCATCTATGCTTAAAATCGACAGTGATGGAAAACATGGACTTAATTTTAAAAGAGTAACTTAATAAGTCGACATTGTAACTTAGATTGAAGCAGCATTTCTTTAGGAGATTGAGGTGGTACTACAGTATTACATTGAATAACACAAATTATGGATATCACTAATGACATCTGTGTATTTGGAGAGATGGAACTTTTTGAATGACAGAGTTAAAGTTCAGAACTTCTGCGTCTCACCTTTGATAACTTTAACTGTATAAACATTATGAATAAAAGACAAAGCATTTTTCTTTTATTTTTTTTAACATTACTGTCTGTTGTCGTCAGTTCATTAAACCAAACCAACATTTTCAAACCACAACCACATTCATGTTCAAGTTTGGATATGACTTTGTGACGATTGAGATGGAGTCAGTTACGAACAATAATGTTACAAATTTAGTACCTTACATCATAAAGAGCTTCATGATTATTAAATGAAAAACTAGGAACTTATTTGAGAAGAAATAAGCATACATACATACATACATACATTGGTGCATTTCTAAGGTGCCTTTTCATAAAGATCAAAGCGCACAAAAGGCAAATCCCAAGAAACAAAAAGCATTATAACAAACAAACAACTTAATTTACATTAGGATACAAATAAGTTTTCACTGATTTTTTAAAAGTTTGCAAAGAGTCACAATTTCTCATTGATTTTGGAAGAGTGTTCCACATTGAAGGAGCAGCATATGAGAAAGTTCGATCATTCATATGAGAAAGCATCATTTCCAAATTGGAGTGCCTTTAGGATCATGTATGCAAATGTTAAATGTAAACCGCATTTTGTTTTGTGAAAAAATTCTTGGAACGAGCAAAAACATTTTTCTTTCTTTTTAATTATACCCTCTTCTTGTTTTAATGAATTAAATATGATGGCCCGTATTCCAGAAAGATGTTTAGCTAAACCATTGTTTAACTGAGCATCACCTGTCCAGGAATGATACACATCATTGCAGCTTTCAAGCAGAACAGTTCAATGAGTCGTGCTGTTGGCGAGAAATAAAACCTTGATATAGCCAAACACCTTTCTGGAATACGGGCCGATATGTTTTAAAATGTAATTATATATGCATAATAATTGGAATGACTTTAAATTAACACTATTCTGTAGTACTGTAGATGATTAATGTCGGACGCAATTGGTTTTTTAATCACTAAGGGAGGCACAACTTTGTGCTCTACATCAATGTAAGAGTACAGTTTTGGCGCCAAAAGCAAGCTACTAGAAAATGATGATGACAAAGTTACCTGAAAACGTTAAACCTATGTTTTATAAGAGCTTATTTTGCAATTCCTAAACACTCTCGAACAGAATAGAATGGAAAAAGAAAAGTTCACATTTAAAGTAGTGAATACAGAGACGACGTGGCGACCCAGAGTTAGGATGAATCATCTGATCTTACCCTGTACAGTACCTAATTACTTTACGATGGAACATGTTGATCTTAATACCATTTTCGCCTTAAAAATAATAATTTCTGTCATTCATTTTTGAATATCACCCACAAACGTGAAAAGGAAGTATTTGAGTCATAATATTTTTAAAAATATTTTTATTAACTTTACGAACAACTTTAGTTAAATTTGTGATAAGCAGTTATGTAAGCCAAACTTATGCAAGAACACTACTAACAGATTTAGCATCTTCAACGATCAGTATTTAATGCAGAGAAATCTTGGCGCCCAAAACAACCACTAGAGAGCATTGGCGCCAAAATCACCTGAGAGCAACATCATAATCTAACCGTGTGTAAGAGCTTATTTAAAACAGTGCAAATAACATCCACAGATAAAGTGATGGAAAACGTGGACTACATTTAAAGTAGCAGTTAAAAACAAGACTGGGCGACGGATTGATAAAGGGGCAACTTTAATATTGTATGTAGTATTCGATGAATCATGGTATGTAGGAGAAAGATTAAAATGTTAAAAGAATAGTTTGAAGGGATACTAGACATATAACCTGAAACAAAACAAACAAATAAAACAAAATAAAAACAAGTTAAAACAAAAATTAAGCAAAAGAAACCCCCCCCAAAAAAATAATAATAATAATAATAATAATAATAATAATAATAATTAAAATAAAATAAAATATTTATTAGCTCTAACGGTCTCTTTCTGAAACTAATGACACACCTTCAAAGAAGGTTTCTTTACGATGATTAAAAATATGACACCAGTTGGAAATCTCTAGCCTTCTTTAGAGGTCATCCTTTTTAAAATACAAAATAAATACGAATAATACGAAACTGTAAAGTCATTTCCAGAATGTCCATGCATAAAATGCATATTTTAATATTTGAAAATAAAACTATAGAAGAATTATTACATTAAGCATCTAAGATCATTATTTATATTTTACAAACTCGTAGAAAGAAGTAATGAAATTAATGTGAAACTTCCGGCCAATACTTATATCTATACTCAAAGTCATTAGAATCAGTACGAAGTTTTAACAAGAATAATTCTTACATCAAAGACGTTCGTATTGGCTGCCAACCTGCATTGAAATGTCAAAAATCGCAAATCTCTTACTAATAACTAAAATTCAAGGAAACAGTGCAGGAAAGTTAAAGCCGTTATTGTATTTATGAAGCACCTTTGTCAATTTATCTACAACGACTCTTTCAATTCGGTCATATGACCAGTGCAGACAAGACTGCAAATATACGCGATCGGTCGTTTACCTACTCATCGTCCCTCTGGGTGATGATTTCTAGAATATATGACGATACTTTGCAAGGTGCAGCCATCTATAATCGTAATGTTGAGATTCTGTGAGGTCCTTTAACATACTTTAAAATGTAGACGGTCGTTTACCTTTGCAGCATCTGCATGCTCTTTTTTCAGATGGATTCAAAATTATTCTTATGAATACTTACAGCAAAGATAGTAATTATTACCTTCTATTTTCAATAAATGTGTTTTTTAAATTTAATATAAAGTGATTTTAAAACAGATTATATATAAAAGATTATTTTAAAGCATACTAAAGCTCATGACATATTCAAGTAATGCATTTAACGAGGGCTTGATGCCACAAGGTCGAAACTGCATTCCTGACTGACATTGACATACCGATATTAAGTATCATATTTATGTTAAAAAGGCGAAGTTGTCAGTGACAAAAGGCTTGGAGCAGATTTGTAATGACTGGAAAACTCATACAATTTATTAAAATAGTTGTCAAATAAAATTGTCAAGAAATACAGAAATCTATTATGCAATATTTATCAATTTAATTTTACAACATCACATTACTAATACAACAAAATGATCATAGTTTTTTTAATGTATAGTTGTTTTTTTCTTTTGAATTTACATATTACGTTCATAGATGATCAGTGTCTTTTTCATTCAGTCTTCATTCAGTTATTAAGATTCACAAACAAATTTATCATCTTGTATGTATTCCCAAACGTAAATGACATAAACATCACAACCAAATACGCGTACTAACCTAATGAATTAAAGTGATAACTTTTCTCAATTTCTGACAGATGTCAGTAAGATTTATGGCGCTTCCTTTATTTACATAGCATCTGCATCAATCCATTTGAAATAGGTGTTTTAAACATGCTGAAATTAACGTGCAGACAATTTTTAGCGGGAAATAGGAGGTCGTTTACCTTTATCGTCCTTATCCGCGTAATATTTATTATTGCCAGTTGGTGATACAAGGTGCCCTGTGTTATGCAATAGGTAACAGTATTCCTAAAGGCACTGGAAGGCACCTGACTGGATCATTGTTAGAGGAAGCAGGAACGTATCACCTTTCACCTCCACAATGATGACAAAATATAATATTTGATTTTGCGCAATATCTTTCAATATGTCTTGCTGGAAGTGGCATTTGCCATGCTTTTTTAAATAAGTTGCAACTGCACAGATGCAATATAGCAATTTTCTGATGTGACATATCATTATGGTCATCGGGTTAATGTCCACTCTGTTTATGTTATATGTGACGTGTTCTGTCAAAACCACTCACTTCTGGGCAGGTCATAGAAACTGAGTATGGGCCAAATTGGTCCAAGGGGTACAATTTTACTATTTTTTAGATTTTGGTAATTTTGGATCTTCAAACCTTTTTGAACACAATTCTTGAAGTTTGAATTGAAAATCCAATCCCAAAAATATTTTTGGAGAGTTTTTGGAGCACGTTATTTCTGCAAATGTGCTATTTTTCAATTGCATGTTAATTTTCGTAATAACTTCATGTTTTTGAGGAAGCCAATTTCAAAATTGCGTAACTTCGGCTAGGAATGTCCGTTTCCAAAAATTCAAGCACCCTATGATAGCTGAAGATGAGTAGAATATAGATAGAGAAAAAACTCAAAAATGATACCCTCCCCAGAAGAGAGTGGTTTTGACAGCACTCGTCACATATAATACATATTAATAACACTGATACTACATGGTTGGAAGTAATGCAATCCATCTTTCCCTAGTATAGGTACTGGTTATGTGATATACGCGTACGCTGAGCCAGCAGGCCGAGGGATTATATGCTCATATCCAGTTTACTCTTCTTCACTATATAAGTATCTCTTTGTGACTCTTGGGATGAGGTTGTAGGGGAATATTTATAAGATGCAGTAGTGTTTCGCCTTCAGATGAGAATAACATTTGTTTTCTATGGAAAGAATAAGAATTACTAGTATGATAGGAAAGTTTAACATTATGCAGCTCTATAAATTATCTTGTTAAATCAAAATTAGCATAAACTGGAACAGAAAAAGAAATTACAGACTTTCCTTTTGAAATTAGATGTAAATATAAGTGACTATAATTTGTACAAAGGAGCACACCCCATAAGTGTCGTTCATCTTGTTCATATATACTTGGACAGACAAGTGCGGTCGTTTACCTTTGTCATCGTTCCTTTGAGCGATACGCTTTGAACTGGCTATTGAAGAGAAGGCGTCCTATATAATGCAATAAGAAATATTAATCTCGAGATACTGTGAGGCATGTAACTAGTTCACTGCGAAAGGCTAAAAGATGATATTCATTTTCACCTCTGTAATGAACAAATATGTGGCGGTTATTCACCTTTGGCATACTGTATTTACTCTTCGTTTATAACATATCCCATATCATGTAATTTGTAAAAGTTGTTTGAGATTGCTGTAAGGCACTGCATCCTATTGCCGACGGAATGCTTTGCTCTTAACAAACATGACAATGGTAGTTTGCCTTGACGGCAGATTTAATATATGTCTCGACATTTCAACTAATTCAACCTTAAACTATAAAGGGACGGCATGTATATATTCATGTTTATGCATAAGAGTCCTTCTTTTCTCCTTTAAAACTTTCCATATAAGTGAATATATTGTTTACACAGGAGGAGGACATCCCATAAGTTTCATTCATCGTGTTCATACTTGGGCAGATCAGTGCGGTCGTTTACCTTTGTCATCGTTCCTTTGAGCGATACGCTTTGAACTGGCTATTGAAGAGAAGGTGTCCTATATTATGCAATAAGAAATAGTAATCTCCAGATACTGTCAGGCATGTATAACTAGTTCACTGCGAAAGGCTAAAAGATGATATTCATTTTCACCTCTGTAATGAACAAATATGTGGCGGTTATTCACCTTTGGCATAATGTCATTTACTATTCGTTTATAACATATCCCATATCATGTAATTTGTAAAAATTGTTTTGGATATTAAACTGTAAGGCACTGCATCATATTGCGGACGGAAAGCGTTGCTCTTTAACCAACATGACACATGTAGTTTGCTTGCCTTGACTACTACTAAAACTTAATACTATAAAGGGACGGCATGTATTCATGTTTATGAAAGTCTGAGTCCTTTTTTCACTTTTAAACCTTATGTGCCATATCTATGCATACTCGAAATAATTGCTGCTAATTGCAACTATCTACCAGTGACAAATAAAAATTTGGTTTCTTGAAAATCCAGTTATGAAACAAAAAGTAGTGCAAAAAATAAAATCAAAATATATTAATTTTCATAATTTACTTTCCGGTTAAAAAGTAGGGTGATGGTGACTTCAATACGGCCTGAAATACACATATTGGACACAATTATTGCAAAATGGGTGAATGCAACTTTAACGCCAAATTCAAATGGAGTTTGCACTGTGTTGGTATAAATATCAGGTATAGAAGTTGTAATGAACTCCTTATAATACTCTTTACATGTTTCGTATGGCTTCACATTTAGATTTAGATGTGCTATAACCTCGTGATGCAAATAATGAGATAAAACATGGCAGGTTTCAATCGCCTAGTAAGACATATAACAATTTTAATTCGCCTTGCATTTCAATTTGTCATTTTATTAAATATATCTCAATTTCAACAACAGACAACTCAAGCAATTTGTGTTTTGTACACGGACGGTCGTCTACCTTTGTCATCTTTCCACTGATTGCTCTTTATATTTCTGAGCATGACATCTGAGGTGCCCTATATTATACGAGCAGTCGTGTTACTAAAGGGCAAATTGTTTTATTACTACCCTGCGAAATGCTACTGTGCCTACATTTCTCGTAAAATGTAACGAACATATTAAGTATATTTAACTCGAGTTGTATCTTTGTTTTTGCATAACACTTGATTTTGAGAATCTGTAATAGAAATATAGATAAGTGTATGCATTTTTTGATCTATATGATCTTGTGAGCTCGGCATTCATTTGGCATTCGTTTTAGCATTCTATGCATTCGTGAGCTTTGTGCGCAGTGAGAGCTCTACGGATTATAAGCGTCTATGAGGTATATGAAACCTTCTTTGTTTTGCTTTATTTATTTATT
>JXSR01S014634.1:14529-27493 GCA_000969725.1 Ophiothrix spiculata | reverse complement strand
TCACAATATTATAAAACAAAAACAAAGATCGATACTGACATTAACATTTTATTTTTATGAAAAAAATAGAAGTTGTATTACAAGAGATCAGCAGATGTAAGAATGATGACGCCCTTTCATCCACTTTGTATCTCAATTCGTCACTTTATTGCACTTGTCTTATTTACTTTCCAACAACCACCTCGTATGTATTCGTGTACACGGAAGGTCGTCTACCTTGGCCATTAGTACTTACAGATGAAATTTAAGTTTCTTTGCATCACGAAAATGTGAAATTGTATTACAAAACATACTATATAGTTCTGAAGGAATATTATATATAACCACTTCCAAGCGATATCAGTTTTATTTGTGACAAACATTTCTGCTTTAAAGAGTAGAATGTTGATAACGGAAAAGTCAAGTTTATCTATTAGGTTCAACGCTTCAGTAACTAGCAGTCGTATTACCTGGTTACTTCTCTTAAAATATAAAAGGCACATAATATATGAAATAAGACTTATCAATAAAATTATAAAATGGTAATGTTCAATATAAGGTAACATGATCATTAGATTTTTAAAGCTTTGAGATCGGTTTGAGCTAAACAGGTCTGCCATATGCCTGTTAGTGGTCAAGGGGGGTGGGGGGTGGGGGGGGGGGTCCATATGAACCCAAATCCGAAAAAGCAATTTCACGAAGAAAATTTGACGTTGAAACTCTGGTCACAGGTAAAGTACTTCAAAAGACCTAAAACAAAGAAATTTAGCTCATATTTGCAGTAAGCATGGTAAGCAAGTACAAATTCATTCTTGAAATAAAATTATAAAAAATTTGTTCAGTTACGATTTTATGGGCAAGACAAATTTGAAGAGCGCCTTCGAAAATGCTTATTTATGCTAATTAGTATGGGAAGGGGTGGGTCATTTGAATTATTTTGCCACCGTTGGAAGCGTATAGTAAAGTTAGACAATTACATAGAAGGGCGATGAAAATTTACTTCGCGTTTTTGCGCTAACGCGCAAAAACCAAATATTGGGTCCATATGGACCCCCCCCCCCTTGACCACTTAAGTGTTAAACCTAGAACTATCTACAAGGAAGACGAGACTGCAAATATACGCGATCGGTCGTTTACCTACCTCATCGTTCCTCTGGGTGATGATTTCTAGAATATATGACGATACTTTGCAAGGTGCAGCCATCTATAATCGTAATGTTGAGATACTGTGAGGTACTATAGTATAACATACTTAAAAACGTGGACGGTCGTTTACCTTTGCTACATCTGCGCTGCATGTTCCCATTTAAGATGGGATCGAAATCATATTTTTAATACTTATAGCAAAGATAATAATTTTCAGTAAACATGTTTTTCAATTAAAAATAAAGTGATTTTAAAACAGATTATATATAAAAGATTATTTTGAAGCATACTAAAGCTCATAACATATTCAAGTATTGCATTTAACGTGGGCTTGATGCCACAAGGTCGAAACTGCATTTCTGATGACATTGACATACCGATATAAAGTATCAAATTTATGTTAAAAAGGCGAAGTTGTCAGTGACAAAAGGTTTGAAGCAGATTTGTAGTGACTGGAAAACTCATACAATTTAGAAAAATAATTGTCAAATAAAATTGCCAAGAAATACAGATACCTATTATGCAAAATTTATCAATTCAATTCTACAACATTACATTACTAATACGACAAAAGCCGTTTTAATGTATAGTTCTTGTTTTTCTTTTTAATTTACATAATACGTTCTTAGATGATCAGTGTCGTTTCATTCAGTCTTCATTCAGTAATTAAAATTCACCAACAAATTCATTATCTTAATGTTTTCCCTAACGTAAATGACATAAACATCTCAACTAACTACGCGTACTAACCTAATGAATTAAAGCGATAACTTTTCTCTATTTCTGACAGATGTCAGTAAGATTTATGGCGCTTCCTTTATTTACCCAGCATCTGCATCAATCCATTTGAAATAGGTGTTTTAAACATGCTGAAGTCAACATGCCGACGATATTTGGCGGGAAACTGCAGGTCGTTTACCTTTATCGTCCTTACCCGCGTAATATTTGCCAGTTGGTGATGCAGGGTGCCCTGTGTTATGCAATAGGTAACAGTATTCCTAAAGGTACTGAAAGGCACTTGACTAGATCATCGTTAGAGGAAGCAAGAACGTATCACCTTTCACCCCCGCAATGATGACAAAATGTAATATTTGATTTTTGCGCAATATCTTTCAATATGTGATGATTCATCCCGAAAAGAGGAACTTTGCGACAGAACACTTTTCGAGAAACTGATGAAAATAGGCAGCAAAAAATAAAGAAGATATTAATAAGAATTTCAATCAGATTTTCTGTTGTACGATTTGATCGCCTTGATCAATTTCAACAAGTTGGGTGTCATTTTAAAGCTTAAAAAATGCTGTAACAGGTGAAATGATAAAATCAAAATTTATATCATCTACACAAAGTCCCCCCCCCCCTCCCTTTCGGGGTGAGCCATTACATATATCTTGCCCTTTGCCATGCTTTTTTTAATAATTTGCAACTGGACATATGCAATATAGTGATTTTCTGATGTGACATATCATTATGATCATCGGGTAAATGTCCGCTCTGTTGATGCTGTTTAATACATAACCTAATAACACTGATACTAAATGGCTGGAAGTAGTGCAATCTATTTTCCCTAGGTTCTGCTGGTTATGTGATATTCACATACATTTATTACCCTGAGCCTGCAGGCTGAGGGATAATAGTCTCATATCTCATGTCACAGGAATAGATAGTTTACTCTACCTCACCAAATTTGTTTAACTACATCTCTTTGTGACTCTTGGGATGAGGTTGTAGGGGAATATTTATAAGATGTAATAGTGTTCGCCTTCAGATTGGAATAACATTTGTTTTCTGTGGATAGAATAAGAATTGCTAGTATGCGAAATGAAAAGTTTAACATTATGTAGCTCTATTAATTATCTTGTTAAATCAAAAATAGCATATACCGGAACAAAAAAAATCAGAGACATTCCTTATCAAATTTGATGTAAATATAAGTGACTATAATTTTGTACAAATGAGCACACCCCATAAGTGTCGTTCATTGTGTTCATACATGGGCAGACCAGTGCGGTCATTTACCTTTGTCATCGTTCCTTTGAGCGATACGTTTTGAACTGGCTATTGAAGAGAAGGTGTCCTATATTATGCAATAAGAAATATTAATCTGGAGATACTGTGAGGCATGTAACTAGTTCACTGCGAAAGGCTAAAAGATGATATTCATTTTCACCTCTGTAATGAACAAATATGTGGCGGTTTTTCACCTTTGGCATACTGTCATTTACTATTCGTTTATAACATACCGTATCCCATATCATGTAATTTGGAAAAGTTGTTTGAGATTACTGTAAGGCACTGCATCCTATAGCAGGCGGAAAGCGTTCCTCTTAACAAACATGACAAAGGTAGTTTGCCTTGACGGCAGATTTAATATATGTCTTGACTTAACAAATAGGGGGAAAATACATTACAACTACTTCAACCTTATACTATTCATGTTTATGCAATAATGGAGTTCCTCTTTTGTGTCATATCTATACATACTGAAAATAATTAAATAAAATACTAAGTATACATTTAACTCGAGTTGTATCTTTGATTTTTGCATAACACTTGATTTTGAGAATCTGTGATAGAAATAATAGATAGGTCTGTGCATTTTTGATCTATGTGCCATTGTGAGCTCGGCATTCGTTTTAGCATTCTGTGCATTCGATTCGTGAGCTTTGTGCGTCGTGAGATCTCTGTGGGTTATAAGCATCTATGAGGTCTATGAAACCTTCTTTATTTATTTATTTATTTATTTATATTCACTCGTACTCAGGCTATCAGCCACCAGTTTACTTCATAACTGATGTGTATTTTAACGGAAAAACACAATTTCCATAAATCAAGATGGAAGTTCATATCACAATATTATAAAACAAATTTTGACATTGACCTTAACATTTTATTTTAATGAATAAAAATAGAAGTAGTATTACAAGAGATCAGCAGATGTAAGAATGACGACGCCCTTTCATCCACTTTGTATCTGCATTCGTCATTTTATTGCACTTGTCTTATTTACTTTCCAAGTATCATCTCGTACGTATTTGTGTACACGGAAGGTCGTCTACTTTTGCCATTAGTACTTACAAATGAAATTTAAGTTGCTTTGCATCATGAACATGTGAAATTGTATTACAAAACATACTATATAGTTCGGAAGGCATATTAATATAACCTCTTCCATGTGAAATCAGTTTTATTTGTGACGAAAATTCCTGCTTTAAAGAGTAGAATTTTAATAACGGAACAGTCAAGTTTTGAGTTTATCTATTAGGATCACCGCTTCACTAACTAGCAGTCATATAACCTGGTTACTTCTCTTAAAATAAAAAAGCACTTGAAGAAAAACTAAAAATAAGATTTATCAATAAAGCTAAAAAATGGTAATGTTCAACATAGAGTAACATGATCATTAGATATTTTAAACTTTGAGATCGGTTTGAGCTTAACATGTTAATCTAGAACTATCTACAGGGAATGAAAGTTTTAGCAAGTGAATTTTAAAATGCTAGTAATCCTGTTGATTTTGATATTGAAAAGATTGAATGTCATCCGTTAGCTTATGGCGAAAAAGATGCACATAGTACAGGAATACTCAATAAGAAGACAAGCAATATAATGCAACTGTTTTGTGTTCACATCATGAATGATGGATGGTTTGGATGTTAGCTTTGCTCTCAAGAATTTACGTGTTACTTGATGTCTGCTGCGAAAAAATTAGAGACATTCCTTATCTAATTTGATGTAAATATAAGTGACTATAATTTGTACAAAGGAGCACACCCCATAATTGTCGTTCATCGTGTTCATACTTGGGCAGACCAGTGCGGTCGTTTACCTTTGTCATCGTTCCTTGAGTGATACGCTTTGAACTGGCTATTGAAGCGAAAGTATCCTATATTATCCTAAATATTAATCTCGAGATATTGTCAGGCATGTAACTAGTTCACTGCGAAAGGCTAAAAGATGATATTCATTTTCACCTCTGTGATGAACAAATATGTGGCGGTTATTCACATTTGGCGTACTGTATTTTACTATTCGTTTATAACATATCCCATATCATGTAATTTGTCAAAGTTGTTTGAGATTACTGTAAGGCACTGCATTCTATGACAAAGGTAGTTTGCCTTGACGGCAGATTTAATATATGTTTTGACATTACAAATTTGGGGAACATACATTTCAACTACTTCAACTTTATACTATAAAGGGACGGAATGTATTCATTTTTATGCATATACGGAATCCCTCTTTTCTCCTTTAAAGCTTGCCATACAGTACCATACGGTATCTATACATAATAAAAATAATTGTTGTTTAATTACAAGTAACTACCAATGTGTTAATTAAAATACAAATTTGGTTTCTTGAAAATTCAGTTATGATACAAAAAGTAGTGTAATAATTAAAATCTTAAAATCTTAAAATATCATAATTTACTATTCGGTAGGGAAAAGTAGGGAATGGTGATTTCAATATGGCCTGAAATACACATAGTACATATTGGATACAATTATTGCAAAATTGGTGAATGCAACGTTAACGCCAAATTCAAATGGAGTTTGCACTGTATTGGTATAAATATCAGTTATAGGACTCGCATAATGAGCTCCTTATAATACCTTTTTTCATGCTTCATAAGGCTTCACATTTAGGTTAAGATGTGCTAACCTCGTAGTGCAAATAAACTGAGCAGAATGAGATAAACAAGTGGCAGGTTTTAACTGCCATAACTAAGACATATATATAACAATTTTAATTCGCCTGGTATTTGAATTTATCATTTTATTGAATATGTCTCAATTTCAACAACAGACAACTCAAGCAGTTTGTGTTTTGTACTCGGAGGGTCGTCTACCTTTGTCATCTTCTCACTGATATCTCTTTATATTTCTGAGCATGAAATCTGAGGTGCCCTATATTATACGAGCAGTCATGTTACTAAAGGGCAAATTGTTTTATTACTACCCTGCGAAATGCTACTGTGTGCACTGAATAATGACATTTCTCGTAAAATATAACGAAAATACTAATTCTATTTTGCTCGATTTGTATCTTTGATTTTTGCATAACACTTGATTTTGAGAATCTGTGATAGAAATAATAGATAGGTCTGTGCATTTTTGATCTATGTGCCATTGTGAGCTCGGCATTCGTTTTAGCATTCTGTGCATTCGATTCGTGAGCTTTGTGCGTCGTGAGATCTCTGTGGGTTATAAGCATCTATGAGGTCTATGAAACCTTCTTTATTTATTTATTTATTTATTTATATTCACTCGTACTCAGGCTATCAGCCACCAGTTTACTTCATAACTGATGTGTATTTTAACGGAAAAACACAATTTCCATAAATCAAGATGGAAGTTCATATCATAAAACAAAGATTTGTACTGACCTTGAGATTGTATTTTAATGAATAAAAATAGAAGTAGTATTACAAGAGATCAGCAGATGTAAGAATGACGACGCCCTTCTATCCACTTTTTATCTCAATTCGTCACTTTATTGCACTTGTCTTATTTACTTTCCATGTATCATCTCGTACGTATTTGTGTACACGGAAGGTCGTCTACCTTTGCCAATAGTACTTACAAATGAAATTTAAGTTGCTCTGTATCATGAAAATGTGAAATTGTATTACAAAACATACTATATAGTTCTGAAGGCATATTATATATAACCTCTTCCATGCGATATCAGTTTTATTTTTGACGGAAATTTCTATTTTTAAGAGTAGAATATTAATATTAAACGGAACAGTCAAGTTTATCTGTATATTAAGTTCACCGCTTCACTAACTAGCAGTCATTTAAGCTGGTTACTTCTCTTATAATAAAAAAGCACATAAAGAAAAATTAAAAATAAGATTTATCAATAAAGCTAAAAAATGGTAATGTTCAATATAAAGTAACATGATCATTAGATATTTTAAGCTTTTAGATCGGTTTGAGCTAAACATGTTAAACCTAGAACTATCTACAGGGAATGAAAGTTTTATCAAGTGAATTTTAAAAAACCTAGTAATCCTGTTGATTTCGATATTGAAAAGATTAAATGTCATCCGTTAGCTTAAGGCGAAAGATGCACATAGTACATGTAATAAGAATACATGCAATATAGTGCAACTGTTTTGTGTTCACATCATGAATGATGGATGGTTTGGATGTAAGCATGGCTCTCAAGAATTCAGGTGTTACTTGATGTCTGCTGCGAAGATTCTAGGCGCCAGGGTTCATCTTTTAGCACTTTTTAATTTTGCCATAAGAATCGGTTTAGATGGAGGAAAGAGGACGGTACCTCACTTTGGACTTCAGTTTAATGCAGTATTTGCCCAGAGGCTGTACTTTAAATTAAGTTGTCATTAATTTACTATACCAAGGTAATAGACATATGCCAAATCATTACGTACAGATTAACAATTATTCAGGTGATTTTGATCTATTATAGTCATCGTCAGAATCCTGTTTTAAAGCTATTGCCATATTTTATTATACCCTTTTCTTGTTTCAATTAATTAAATGTGATATGCTTTAGAATGTAAATATGTATAATAATTTGAACGACTTTAAACTTATATTCTAGTACTGTCGATGATTAAAGTCGGACGCAATTATTTTTTAATCTCTCAGAGGGGCACAAATTTGTGCACTACATGTATATCAATGCAAGAGTACACTTTTGGTGCCAAAAGCAATCTACTAGAAAATAATGGTGATAAAGTTACCTGAAAACGTTAAACCTATGTTTTATAAGAGCATATTTTGCAATTTCTAAACACTCTCAAAAAGAATATAATGAAAAAGAAGTATTGAATACAGAGACCATGTGGTAACTTTTGAGAAAAAACCGAGAGTTGGGATGGATCATCAGATCTAACGCAGTCCATTGCCTAATACTGTACAATGAAGCATGTTGATTTTAGCACCAATTCTGCTTCAAAAAATAAAAATGTCCATCCAAGTTAAAATATCACCCATAATTGCCAAACGTAAGTATTTGAATCATAATACAATATATTTTAAATTTTCGCGAACAACTTTTAATACAGAATTACGTTGGTTTAGTAAAATTTGTGTTAAGGTAGTTATGTAAGCACAACTTATGCAAGAACACTACTAACAGATTAAGCATCTTCAACGATCACTATTTGATGCATAGAAATTTTGGCGCCCAAAACAGCACTAGAGAGCAAAGGCGTCAAAATCACCTGAGAGCAACACCATAAGCTAACCGTGTGTAAGAGCTTATTTAAAGACAGTTCAAATAACATCCACATATAAAGTGATGCAAAACATGGACTAAACTTTAAACTAGCAGTTAAAAACAAGACTGGGCGACGGCTTGATGAAGGGACAAATAAGTACAATTTTAATATTGTATGTAGTATAAGATGAATCATTGTACGTAGGAAAAAGAGTAAAATGTTAAAAGAATAGTTTGAAGGGATACTGGATACATAACCTGTAACAAAACAAAACAAATAAAATAAAACAAAAGCAAGTTAAAACAAAACAAAAGAAAAAGAAAAAACGAAACACCCAAAATCACTTTATTTTATTTATTAGCCCAAACAATCTCTTTCTGAAACTAGTGACACTCCTATAAATAAGGTATCTTTACGATGATTAAATATGACACCATTTGGAAATCGCTAGCCTTCTTTAGAGGTCATTCTTTTTTAAAATACAAAATAAATACGAATATGTCCATGCATAAAATGCAGATTTTAATATTTAAAAATAAAACTAAAGAAGAATAATTAAATAAAGCATCTAAGATCTTTATTTATATTTTAAAAACTCGTAGAAAGAAGTCATGAAAATAATGTGAAACTTCTGACTAATACTTATCGCCATACTCAAAGTCATTAGAATTAGTAGTAATTTGGAACAAGAATAATTCTTACATTAAAGGCGTTTTAGACCGTTTTTGCTGCCAACCTGCATTGAAATGTCAAAAATCACGAATCTCTTAATATATACTAACTAAAATTCAAGAAAGAGTACAGTATAACTCTATAAAATTCGATTACGGTTGTGAATCAATTATATAAAAGTCGTATGTTTATTCCACAGTAAAGTAAAGGCAGTTATTGTATTTACGTAGCACCTTTGTCAATTTTTCTTAAACGTCTCTTTAAATTCGGTCATATGACCAGTGCAGACAAGACTGCAAATATACGCGATCGGTCGTTTACCTACTCATCGTCCCTCTGGGTGATGATTTCTAGAATATATGACGATACTTTGCAAGGTGCAGCCATCTATAATCGTAATGTTGAGATTCTGTGAGGTCCTTTAACATACTTTAAAATGTAGACGGTCGTTTACCTTTGCAGCATCTGCATGCTCTTTTTTCAGATGGATTCAAAATTATTCTTATGAATACTTACAGCAAAGATAGTAATTATTACCTTCTATTTTCAATAAATGTGTTTTTTAAATTTAATATAAAGTGATTTTAAAACAGATTATATATAAAAGATTATTTTAAAGCATACTAAAGCTCATGACATATTCAAGTAATGCATTTAACGAGGGCTTGATGCCACAAGGTCGAAACTGCATTCCTGACTGACATTGACATACCGATATTAAGTATCATATTTATGTTAAAAAGGCGAAGTTGTCAGTGACAAAAGGCTTGGAGCAGATTTGTAATGACTGGAAAACTCATACAATTTATTAAAATAGTTGTCAAATAAAATTGTCAAGAAATACAGAAATCTATTATGCAATATTTATCAATTTAATTTTACAACATCACATTACTAATACAACAAAATGATCATAGTTTTTTTAATGTATAGTTGTTTTTTTCTTTTGAATTTACATATTACGTTCATAGATGATCAGTGTCTTTTTCATTCAGTCTTCATTCAGTTATTAAGATTCACAAACAAATTTATCATCTTGTATGTATTCCCAAACGTAAATGACATAAACATCACAACCAAATACGCGTACTAACCTAATGAATTAAAGTGATAACTTTTCTCAATTTCTGACAGATGTCAGTAAGATTTATGGCGCTTCCTTTATTTACATAGCATCTGCATCAATCCATTTGAAATAGGTGTTTTAAACATGCTGAAATTAACGTGCAGACAATTTTTAGCGGGAAATAGGAGGTCGTTTACCTTTATCGTCCTTATCCGCGTAATATTTATTATTGCCAGTTGGTGATACAAGGTGCCCTGTGTTATGCAATAGGTAACAGTATTCCTAAAGGCACTGGAAGGCACCTGACTGGATCATTGTTAGAGGAAGCAGGAACGTATCACCTTTCACCTCCACAATGATGACAAAATATAATATTTGATTTTGCGCAATATCTTTCAATATGTCTTGCTGGAAGTGGCATTTGCCATGCTTTTTTAAATAAGTTGCAACTGCACAGATGCAATATAGCAATTTTCTGATGTGACATATCATTATGGTCATCGGGTTAATGTCCACTCTGTTTATGTTATATGTGACGTGTTCTGTCAAAACCACTCACTTCTGGGCAGGTCATAGAAACTGAGTATGGGCCAAATTGGTCCAAGGGGTACAATTTTACTATTTTTTAGATTTTGGTAATTTTGGATCTTCAAACCTTTTTGAACACAATTCTTGAAGTTTGAATTGAAAATCCAATCCCAAAAATATTTTTGGAGAGTTTTTGGAGCACGTTATTTCTGCAAATGTGCTATTTTTCAATTGCATGTTAATTTTCGTAATAACTTCATGTTTTTGAGGAAGCCAATTTCAAAATTGCGTAACTTCGGCTAGGAATGTCCGTTTCCAAAAATTCAAGCACCCTATGATAGCTGAAGATGAGTAGAATATAGATAGAGAAAAAACTCAAAAATGATACCCTCCCCAGAAGAGAGTGGTTTTGACAGCACTCGTCACATATAATACATATTAATAACACTGATACTACATGGTTGGAAGTAATGCAATCCATCTTTCCCTAGTATAGGTACTGGTTATGTGATATACGCGTACGCTGAGCCAGCAGGCCGAGGGATTATATGCTCATATCCAGTTTACTCTTCTTCACTATATAAGTATCTCTTTGTGACTCTTGGGATGAGGTTGTAGGGGAATATTTATAAGATGCAGTAGTGTTTCGCCTTCAGATGAGAATAACATTTGTTTTCTATGGAAAGAATAAGAATTACTAGTATGATAGGAAAGTTTAACATTATGCAGCTCTATAAATTATCTTGTTAAATCAAAATTAGCATAAACTGGAACAGAAAAAGAAATTACAGACTTTCCTTTTGAAATTAGATGTAAATATAAGTGACTATAATTTGTACAAAGGAGCACACCCCATAAGTGTCGTTCATCTTGTTCATATATACTTGGACAGACAAGTGCGGTCGTTTACCTTTGTCATCGTTCCTTTGAGCGATACGCTTTGAACTGGCTATTGAAGAGAAGGCGTCCTATATAATGCAATAAGAAATATTAATCTCGAGATACTGTGAGGCATGTAACTAGTTCACTGCGAAAGGCTAAAAGATGATATTCATTTTCACCTCTGTAATGAACAAATATGTGGCGGTTATTCACCTTTGGCATACTGTATTTTACTATTCGTTTATAACATATCCCATATCATGTAATTTGTAAAAGTTGTTTGAGATTACTGCAAGGCATTGCATCTTATTGCGGGCGGAAAGCGTTGCTCTTAACAAACATGACAAAGGTAGGTTGCCTTGACAGATTTAATATATGTCTTGACAATACAAATTGGGGGGAAATACATTTCAACTACTTCAACCTTAAACTATAAAGGGACGGCATGTATATATTCATGTTTATGCATAAGAGTCCCTCTTTTCTCCTTTCAAGCTTGCCATACAGTATCTATACATAATAAAATAAAATAAAAATACTGTTTATGTTCATTGCAATTATTTACCAATGTGTTAATCAAAATAAAAAAAAATGGTTTCTTGAAAATCCAGTATGATACAAAAAGTAGTGTAAGATTTAAAATCTTTATGTTAAATAAGTTCCAACTGTCATAATTTACTTTTCGGTTAAAAAGTAGGGGAATGGTGATTTCAATCTGAAATACAGGTATTGGACACAATTATTGCAAAATTGGTGAATACAACTTTAACGCCAAATTTAAATGGAGTTTGTACTGTGTTGGTATAAATATCAGTAATAGAAGTGGTAATGAACTCCTTATAATACTCTTTTCATGTTTCATAAGGCTTCACATCTAGATTTAGATGTACTAACCTCGTGATGCAAATAAACTGAGCAGAATAAGATAAACAGGGGGCAGGTTTAAACCGCCTTAACTATATAAATATAACAATTATTGTAATTCGCCTTGCATTTCAATTTGTCATTTTATTGAACATGTCTCAATTTCAACAACAGACAACTCAAGCTGTTTGTGTTTTGTACACGTACGGTCGTCTACCTTTGTCATCTTCCCACTGATAGCTCTTAATATTCCTTAGCATGAAATCTGAGGTGCCCTATATTATACGAACAGTCGTGTTACTAAAGGCCAAATTGTTTTATCACTACCCTGCGAAATACTACTGTGACTACTGAATAATAACATTTCTTGTAAAACATAATGAAAATACTAAGTATATTAAACTCGAGTTGTATCTTTGATTTTTGATAGCACTTGATTTCGAGAATATGTGATAAAAATATAGATAGGTCTGTGCATTTTTGATCGATGTGCCCTTGTGAGCTGAGCATTCGTTATAGCATTCTGTGCATTCGTGAATTTTGTGCGTCGTGAGAGCTCTGTGGGTAATATGCGTCTATGAGGTCTATGAACTTCTTTTTATTTATTTATTTATTTATTATTTATTTAT
>JXSR01S014634.1:0-11479 GCA_000969725.1 Ophiothrix spiculata | reverse complement strand
TATATTTAGAGTTACAATACGTTGAATACAAATTGGCATTGTTCTACCAATGTCTTTGTGTGAAACAAAAATTATGACCAGTTGATGACTTATGTCCATAGACTTCCTTTGGCTTTATAATAATTATGCTCGATCCATTTAACATTGTCCTATATGTGCCCCAAAACCAATGTTCAGGAGGTAATTTCATGCAATGAGAATTGAAGCAGGGGCGTAAAGTAAACCCTATAAACTACTCCCCTTGGTTAGATGAGGGTTAAATGTACGTTATAAATTCGAAAAAGGTTCTTTACTGGAAGAAAGTTTTAATATAAAATTTACACACAATGACCTCATGATGCAAATGAATTAAATAAAACAGTATTATAACAAAAATAGATGACGCCTTTTATTTGCGTTGCATCTCAATCCATCATTTTATTGCAGAAGCTGTTTGTGTTTTGTGTACGAAGGGTCGTCTACCTCTGCTCGGCATCCTCTCACTGATAGCTCCTGATATTCCTGATCATGAATTCCGAGGTGCCCTATATTATACGAGCAGTCGTGTTACTAAAGGGCAAAATAGTTTAATCACTTCCCTGCGAAATGTACTGAATAATACAGTTCCTTAACAAAAATTTCTTCTTTTGATAACTGTAGTACGTGCAATTTATATTGATATAATTAGTTATACTATATGTCTTTGATTCATTGCATTATTGCACTTAATTTCGAGAAATTGTGAAGAGCTGTGTTCGTTTGTAACTCGTACGCATTTGAGGTCCGTACGTTTGTTGCATTAACACGTCGGTGAGCTCTGTATATTTGTGAAACCTTTTATCATGTTTTTATGCTTTTGTTTGTTTGTGTTTATTTTTCTCTTGTCAATATTTAGTAGACAAAGATTTTTGGAGTAATGATTGTGTACCTTTTTTCGTTCTACGTATCCAGTTTCACTTCAAAACCATAACTATTATGTTACTTTTGACTCAGAACATGATCAAAGTTTGAAACGTTTTATATCATTCAGGCTGATACTGACCTTACAGCTGAATTTAATGAATACAAGAGTGGTAATAACATACAAGAAATCAACAGATGTAAGAATGATGACGCCCTTTCATCCACTTTGTATCTCCATTCCTCATCTTATTGCACTTGTCTTATTTACTTTCCACCTATCATCCACAATGTATTTGTGTACACGCGCGGTCGTCTACCTTTGCCATCTTTGTCATACCTGGATATAACTTTGCCATCTTTGTCATACCTGGATATCTAGTACCTAAAGTCGGCTTGATTTATCCTGTAGGATTTGCAAAGATTTGTTTTGTTAATTTTCATGGGTTAAAAGCAACTTATCATAATAGCTTATAATATCAAGGGGATTGAATGAACAAGAGTAAAAGCTCTGTCACACATCACCGTATAGAGCGAAACATACGTCTAACGTACTTAATCCCATTATAAAAAAATTGTTTTGGTTTATACATTGTTGTTAGTCATCATGGTCATGTGTTCGTTAGATGTACGTTAAATACGTTATCCATACGGTATGTCCGTTATGTACACGTTCAATCCGTTATCCATATGATGGTGGTCCGTTTGACACACGTTCAGTATGTGAAACTTCTGTACATTATTCGTACATTTGGGCTCCATACGGTGATGTGTGACAGAGCCTTAAGCAATTGGTGATCTGCTGAATATCTTTTGATCTATCCTCTGTGCCCCAACTGGTCATTTGGTGTGTTCTCAGTGTGTTCAACGTTTTATAGTCTGGTAAAATATACCCCCTTACTCAAATAATAGAGACAAGGTAATTAATATTTTAAAAAAATTATTGTATATTGCATTCTAGTAGAGAAATACATCTTAACACAAATACTTATTGCACTGACTTATTTGGTAAGAACCCTGACTTGCTTTGAAATATAAGTTCGTTGATGCCCATATGCCGAAATGGTTTTGAATGTCTGTACAAAAGTACGCTCGGTTATTTACCTCAATGTTGTTCTTCCTCTTCAGATTCTTGCTTACCTACAAATGAAATATAAGTTGCTCTGCATCATGAAAACGTGAAATTATAAATCTAGTAGTATTGAAGGCAATATAACCAATTCTATGCGATTTCATTTTATTTTAGGTGCCAATTTTTTTGCTTTAACGTCCAGATTACATTGGAAGAACTTCAAAAACATAAAATATTATCTAATAACTAGGGCAATAACATAACTTGCTTGATATTCGCTAACAATGTCAACAGCTCATGCTCACTTTAATCATAGCACTAAATAATACGGGTACTCTGATCATTAAGAGCGAAATATGATCTTAAGTTTTCAGCTATGAGCTCGGTTTGAGCTAAACGTGTTCAGCACAAAAACTATCTTCAGGGAATGGGAATTTTAGCAAGTAAATTTTAAAGTGCTATACTAATCCGTTGATTTCGATATTGAAAAGATTGAATGTCATCTCTTAGCTTAAGGCGAAAGATGCACATAGAACATGTATACGTAAAAACAGTCATTTTGTATTCACATCGCGAATGGTGGATAATTTGGATGTTACTATGGCTTTCAAAAATTCAGGTGTTACTTGATGCCTGTTGTAAAGATTCTTGGCGCCAGCGTTCATCTTTTAATACTATTTAATTTCACTATAAGAATGGGTTTAGATAGAGGTCGATTTTTTCACTGGAAAGAGGATGTTGCCCCATTTCAGATTATAAGTGCAATCCCAAATGTATTCCATGGGAATATGTGAAATTATTGCTTAAAACGAAAAAAAAAAAAAAAAACACCCATTTTGACATCACACGATTTCTTAAAAATTCCAGTTTCATCTAGCTTTGATTGCAGTATCAACCGATTTGAAACTGATTCTTCTGCAAATCTATTTAAAAATTATCATAGGTTGATTAAATTAGTCAATCTAAAATGTTGAACTATGCGATTATTGACATGATATCAAAGAAGACTTCTAGGGAACTTTCAGTCCAGATCTAAAATATTGTAACAAATTAGTTTACTTTAAAAAGTATTGGGCTATTCCATAAATTAACTGTACACCCCCTAAAGAAGGCATCCATATTTTATCTGGAAAAATTGGGAATTCCAGGTTTGATCTTTACCCATTTGATCAAAAAATTGTGAATATTTTGGGAATATGCACTAAATTGGCGAAAATATTTCGGAATTCCCATGCCTTCTTTACCATCATGGAGGGAAAACATTGATTTATTTTGGGATTTCCCACTGAGAAATTCATGCAAAATATTTGGGAATCCCATGCCTTCTTTAGGGGGTGTACCATTAATTTCTGGAATAGCCCATTAATCATGTCTTCATATGGACATGAAAGCTTATGGAAACAACATTGAATAAAGAAACGACATGATAGAATCAAAGTAAGCATGCATTCTCAAAAACTTATCAAGTTTCCAACCATATTCCTTACTTACTGATCTACTAACAGTGTTTCTGTGTTCCAAAAATTGGAATTTCAAACGTATGCTTGTTGGTTTTAAAATGTATTGTTATTCTTTAGGAATGCAAAATATATTTTTTGATAAAAAAATGAAAGCTTCACTAAAATTGTTTTGTAATATGAAAACTGTATTGATTTTGAAAATTGTAAGTTTATTTCTAGAAAGACTAATACATCATATATGTTATGTCCCTGGGGACAAAAAATATCAAACCATAAATAATATTGTACTTAAAAAAAATTAGATTAAACCGGAGTGGTTTGCATGGACATAAATCAGTAAGTGCCACGAAAAGTTAAAGTTCACATTGATGATCGTGGCTGATGAATTTAATGCAAAAGGGCCTTTAAAGATGTTATGTAAGGCTTATGTTTCAGACATACTGACCTCATACTGCACAGAAACTAAACTTTAAAAAAAAGGGAAATTAGCGGTGGGTTATACAGTTGTTAACTAAGACGTATGACACTTTTTATTTGCCTTGCAATTCAATTCGTCATTTTATTGCACATGTCTCAATTTCAACAACAGACAACTCAAGCTGTTTGTGTTTTGTACACGGACGGTCATCTACCTTTGTCATCTTCCCACCGATAGCTCTTACAGTAATATTCTTGATCATGATATCTGAGGTGCCCTATATTATGCTCCCTGTAATCGTGTTACTAAAGGGCAAATGGTTTAATCAGTGCCCTGTGGACGGTACTGAATAATACGCATTTCCCTTAAAATATTACGAGAATATTTAATTGAGTTGTCTTTGATTTTGTATAGCACTTGACTTGAGTATTTTTATTAGCATTTGCAGCTCTATTCGTTGGTGAAGTGCGGTGGTGAATTCATATTTCTTTTTTTTCAATTTGTTTATTTTATTATTTGTTCATTTGTTTGTTGATCGACAGTTTAAAAATCGTCTATTGGTGGTGGACATTTTTTTTTCGTTCTACACATCTAGAGGCATTAGTTTTATTTAAGAGCACATGTTACATGCCGCTAAAGACATTGCATTATTTCCACAAATCATGATGGAAGTTCAAGACATTTTATAAAACAAATTGATTCTGGCCTCTCATTTAAGTTTAATGAATACAGAGAGTGGTTATATTATACAAGGGACTGGCAGATGTAAGAATGATGACGCCCTTTCATCCACTTTGGATCTCCATTCGTCATTTTATTGCACTTGTCTTATTTACTTCCCAACGATTGACATCTCTTATGTATTTGTGTATACGGACGGTCGTCTACCTTGCCATCCTTGTAGTTGTTCATCATATTCCTGCTCATAAAATTATAGGTGCGCCGGTAAGGTGCACTATCTATGTCACCGCGACTACTACTAGTACTAGTACTCGTGGCTCTTTAAATGACATCTTTTACTGGAGCTGTTTATCTCTTAAACTGTTAGTAATATCAAATTTGTTGTATCTCAAATTGATAAATGCCATACAAACCATAACACCACTGACAAATCTTTACTATCTAAAATCGCGAAGTGTCCTACGTCATTATTTGCTTGTTTGTCGGATGCGTGGTTGATGGTGGTGTAAGTATATATTGGTAGGGGCATCAAATTGCTGCATAGGTACCTCTACATAATCTGCATCTGCATGTTTAAAAACATTAAACTTATTGGCGAAATTTTATTTGAACCAGGAAGTGGACAATGTTCTTTAAATGACATCTGAGTAAATTCTGAGGTAAAGAAAACACACGATTTGAAGCAAGCAAACAAACAAACAAACACCAGAGTTATCTTGTTGATAAAATATTGTCCTTGAACAATTTTCTCACTAGAACATTTGAATATTACGATCATTTTTCTATTAGTCATCTCTTTGTCTTTAGCTTATTTTTCAACTTGATAATGGTCAGCTTTGCGACAAATTTGATAAGTGAGTGTCCACCCAACTACGCGTACTAACCTTATGAATTAAAGTGACAACGTTCAAACATTTCTGACAGTTGTCAGTATAGGATTTATGGCGCAATCTTTATTTACATAGTCATGATAGTAGGCCTATCTGCATCAATTTATTTAAAATAGGTGTTTGAACCTAATGAAGTCGACGTGCTAAAAGGTAGTCTATCTTTATCGTCCTTAATGGTTTTTATTACTAGTTGGTAACGCAGGATGCAATAGGTTACCGTATCACTAAAATGGACTGGAAAACAGCTTACTTAATCAATGTAAGCAGAAGTAAAATCGCAATATATCTCTCAAAATAATTCGCAGTTGCACAGATATTGCTTTGTAGATACCGTATGGCATGGAATATCATTCATGTAATCATTAGGTAATACAAATTCATTCACTTAACATATGTACCTGTAAGTACGTGTTGATCCTTCAGGGCGAATGCTATAACGCATTTAACGCACACCCACAAGCGAATTTTAAAGGGAGTAGGGTTTGTTTGCCGAAATAATGTGTCTAGACAGGGCTTGTTATCACAAATTTTAATTAGAATTTTGTTAAAGGATCATTTTGTGTTTTGAATCCAAGCCTTCTCTTGGCGCAGTCAAGCGTGACCAAGACATTTAATCGCCTGCTTGGCACTCTAGTACATATACACATTCGATATGACCACTCAACTTGGGGAAGTGACCTTGACCCAGGTGTTATCAAATCAAATTTGACCTAAAAATCACGTTTTTTGACCCGTTTGTGTTGTTGCCCCCTACCAGTTGGTGAGAGTGTGGATTACATTTGGAGCTTAGTTCACACTCAACATGCTCAACTAAATTACCTATTAGATCTGACCAAAAGCAACATAATTTTCCACTGTATATTTTCCTCATAAATCGACCTTTACATGGAAAAGTGGTAAAACATATTTTATTCCAACTTTATGAGCAACCGTGTATTGACTTAAATTTTGTTTAATACCTAAATATTTATAATTTGAAATATGAACACGTTAAAAGTGTTTTAATATCTGTAAAGTACGCACGGTCATTTACCTCAATGTTGTTCTTCCTCTGTAGCGTCTAACTTACCTACGAATGAAATGTAAGTTGCCCTGCATCATGAAAATGGCAAATTGTATAGAGGCTATCCGTGTTTTTGATTAGCGGCCATCTTTGCGGGAATGCTATACAATATTCAGACCATTCAGGAGAGCAGCACCAGGAACGTCATGCACGTTAGCATTAACTGCTTCAAAATAGCCCGCCAGATTCAGGGTCATTGATTGAATAAAGATTACTACGGGAATGACCTCTTCTGTTTGCGATCACGCATGAGTGAAGTGGATACTCTCTATTACTAAACATCCTAGTACTGAAAGTAACTATAACCACTTGCATGCGGTCTCATATTTTGTTCGATGTGAAATATTCTATTTTACTAACAAGGATTAAATGTGACATATCAACATCAATTTATAGTTGTACTAACTAAATAGAACATTGCTAACTTTTAATTAACAAATTCATGACACAATGATATAAAAGGCTACATTTATCCAACCACTTTACTTCTTTTAATTCATAACCAATACAAAATGAGTTCGGTTTCAAGCAAACATGTCAAACCTATAATTACCTTCAGGGAATGGAAATTTCAGCGAGTGAATTTTAAAATGCTGATAATCCTGTTGATTTCGATAGTGAAAAGATTGAATGTCATCTGTTAGCTTAAGGCGAAAGATGCACATAGTACATTGTACAAATAACTGACATGCGATGTAATGCAGTCATTTTGTATTCACATCATGAATGATGGATGGTTTGGATGTTAGAATGGCTCTCAAGAATTCAGGTGTTACTTGATGCCGGTTGTGAAGATTTTTGGCGCCAACGTTTGGCTTTTAATACAATTTAATTTTAGTATAAGAATCGGTTTAGATGGATGTTAAATTTAGTTTTAGGTGCCTCAATTTAGACTTAAGTACAATGTAACATATAATCCTTTGAGTCAGAGGTGGTAATTTATGCATCAGGATGTGTACTCACAGTTGGTAAATTCGCGTTCTTGCTTCTGAATTTAAAGGTAAATCCCCATCTGCTGAGAAAATGTGAATCCTAACTATTTTATTTTTAAATGGGAAATTCATGATCCACTTTTTCATCCTCTTGAGTTTTTTAGCTTGTAAGAATCCTTAACTTGTATATGTCACAATCACCAAACCATTTTTTCAAATGTGCTTGCATTTTTAAGAAAAGTGAGAAAATATGTCATTTATTATTGTCGGGGCTCGACAGTAATTACAATACAGTAGTTTTTATGGTTTTTTTTAAAATGCTGAAAAGCTTGTAATTTTGAAAACGAAATGTTTGAAATCAAGTGACATTTTCAGCATACATTAATGTTGTGCTCTTCTTTTTACTTAGCTAGAAAAGAGACGAGGATCAGAATCATGAATTGCACCTTTTAATCATTAAAAGTTGTGCACTGTGTTTGTGGGGACTTTAACCATCATGTCTTATGGCACGGATTAGCCATATGTACGCCAAAAATGGGATATTCATAATATTCAGACATGTGTTAAGTATGCCAAAAAAACATTGGCTGTTGCCTAAAAGTATTTCTTTCTTTCGTTTCCTTTTTACATTGGACAGCATTTCACAATTTTATCTGGAGATGATTTACACTAATTTGGTATGTTCGATAATACCAGTCAACTACCAAATATTGTGAACACGTTGATCAAAACCCCTAGAAAAGTCAAAAACTATTATTTCGCTGTGCATGTTGATCTCCAGGTATGAAGATGTATTAAGAGTTACGTTTTGTATAAACATTGATTTTACATCGTAGATTGCAGAAAAATTGGAAAAAAACACATTTACATTTACCCATACCGATCTTATGATGCAAAATAAAATTGCTAAATCAGTGGTAGGTTTTGACAACACTAAGACAGCTGACACTTTTTATTCGCCTTGCATTTCAATTCGTCATTTTATTGCACATGTCTCAATTTCAACAACAGACAACTCAAGCTGTTTATGTTTTGTACACGGACGGTCGTCTACCTTTACCATCTTCCCACTGATAGCTCATGAAATTCAAGGTGCCGTATATTGCACTCAGTGTTGTCATATATAGCTTAACTGCTTAACTGCAACTATTATCTATTCACGGCTTTATGTCAGTCCCACTATAGTTTTGGACACAATTATTATTGTTGGTTGGGTATATTAAACGCTTGTTCTAAAGAATAAATTTGGCTCACCATGTCTAATCTTGACCATCCATCCTCTTTACATTGATATCAAAATCATTAAAATCGGCCAAAGCGTTACGTAATCATGACGTCATAAGTACTTCAGTTCTGAAAATGTTTTGGCCAGAAATTGACAAAATTCACAATTTTGTTATATATGCTATAAAGGTTCTTATATCGGATTTTATTGGGATTTTTGCAAATAGATTAGGAAAATGGTAATTTCAACATGTCTTAAAGTTGAAGCTTCAGAGCATGAAGATATTTTTCAAAATGGCTACTTATCTTTGAGGGGTTGGGTGGTTACCACCCCTTAACCAAGGACTTTGACGGCTTACTCTACGCCTACCTAAGGTGATACCCCTGACTTTTTCTCAACAAAGTGACCGCAACGGATTACTTAGAAGCCATTTGCGTTTTGGGGCAACCGGCAACAATCCGTTAGGGGTGGGATGGGGGTGGGGTAACCACCCCTTAGATGGAAGTGGACTGAAGTTATTTTATCACTTGGTTGACTTAAATCCTTGAATCCTATTGGTCGAAAGCCAAATTATATATAGCCGTATTACATATTTTATGTCTAAAAATAACCTCGAACGCGTAATCAAAACGTTATCACTCAGGGATGACAGCGCACGATGTGTTTCATTGCGCGCTTGCAAAAGTCGCGAATGCAAACTTATCCTTAAACCGTACAATACGGTTATATATTACCTGTTTTGCAAATCCGTATTGCTAGGTTGACTTGTAGCATTTATGAAGACAATTTAGGTAAATTTGAAATCTAGTTCTGCATAATTTACGTTTTAATAATAAGATCCATGTCTACACCAAGTTATAAATTCATTACCCCCTGTTTGTTCTTACGCAATACGGAAAATATCTATGGTTAGGTGCTGTATCACATTCGGCCTTCGGCCTCATGTGATACAGCACCAAACCATAGATATATTTCTGTATTTCGTGAACAAACAGGGGATAACTAATAGTACGTCTGAATCTTACGAAATAAACGAGTCATTAGAATATGGTCTTTTTTGTGGAGGGGTAGGGATAGATGCCATCATTAAATTGCTGCATAGGTTACAAAGCGCTTTTGAAGGTGTCTGGATATGATCTGCATCTGTTAACATTGAATCTGTCTACCAGTTTAGAGGTCTGTATTTGAACTGGAAATTTTAAAAGGAAAGTCACTCCTTAATGATATCTTGGTAAATTTAAGAAGAAGATATCGGTTTTGTTAAGAAGTTTTTTTCTCGTGCAATAATTAATAAGCATTCTCAGTAGAGTTTGGACGTGTTTAAAACGTGCTAAACTATTTTTTCAGCAGCTTGAACATTTTAGAATGTCCTTGAAAGTTTACATCAGCCATTTATCATTGTAACGACGCCATGGACTTGATTAGAAGACACCTACGCTATATCTAACGTGTCATGTTTCACCAGAACATTAGGGTTGCAGGATCAATTTTTGATTATTCTATCCATCTCATTTTTCATCTTGATAATGATCATCTTGGCGACAACTTGATGATCGAGTGTCCTTGTCATGCATAAAAGTATCTTTCCACAATATCTAATTTAGAAAATACTTACTGTCATTATAAAATGCTAATGCTGTAAAATATTGCTTTACGACGACGATGTATCCGAAATAATTATGCCGTAGTTGTGTCGATCCTCCCTCTCCTCGTTGGGTCATCGTCTTCGTCGTCGGTGTCATCATCATCATCATGATCATTATTATTATTTTCATTTTATCGGATAGCGGGTGACTTCAGGATTTCTTCAAGATGCAGAATGAAGACTCTTGCCAGCATAACCAAGATTGCTTTACATTAACAAGTATTGACGAAAAGATTCTGGCAGACAACCCCAGGAGTTGTATTAAGATCATTTAATTTTTACTTTGTTCTTACATTCTCAAAAAGTTGGGTTAAAGTTTGCACAATATTGGTTTATTTTGTACACAATCTTGGGTGAATGGTGCACGTTTTACCCAACATTGTGTCAAATTTTACCCAACATTGTGTCAAATTTTACCCAACCTGCCAACCATGTTCCCTTTTTAACCCAACTTTTTTTAGAGTGTAGAATTCATGTCTTTATTTGCCTTCAGAAACTGTCCAGGTTTTTACCTCAAGTTAGACAAAGTGGCATCACATGAATAGAACTCGCGCAACTGGATACTGCGTTGAAAATCTACACATTAAGGTGTACCAGCTAGCAGACGATAGCAGACGATTCTACTAGAAAAATGTCTCTACATACTGGCCACTCTCGTGTATGAGAATGGAATTACAAAGGAGCAGACACTCGGCGTGTATGTAATGCACATTGAATTACACACTACTGACAAGAACATGGTATTTTTATCAAGTGTTTAATTACTACCTCGTCTTTCTGGTGCCTGTTCTTACTTTTCAACATTCAATCGAATCATTCCATCAATGTAACAGCTGTCGATAGATGGCTATTCAAAGGGTCTATTGATTAAAGAGCTTCTTGAAAAAAAAAACTGCAGGCGACAGTAAGTAGGCCTGTTATAGATTTTCCCCAAAAGTTTTATTGTCACTCATTGAAGAGTGCTTTTAGCTTAAGTCATTGTAATGTCTTGAGATTCAAAGGATTATTTTGTTTTTTAGAAAGGAACATCGTTATTATTCGGCTTGCGTACAAACCAGGTATTTGGAACGTGTCTTTTATACACTTCTGTAACGAAGGTATTTTATTGCTGATAATCAGGATAATGGTGCACGACTAAGTGACAAGTTAAAAAGGTGATTTGTTTCATTACTTAATTTAAATATATATTTTCTCCTTTAGGAAATGTCTAGGAA
>JXSR01S014632.1:41491-51772 GCA_000969725.1 Ophiothrix spiculata | reverse complement strand
ACACACACAATCCTGCACCTGACTCGCCGAGAGGAGGCTTTTTCTTTAATGTATAATTATTGTTTGTGGATTTCATTTGTGGACTTGTACTTAAAGTAATGATCTTAGTGATCACAGACCATCACAACCTTGTACAACTCCCGAGACCACAGCGTGAACGCTAATGTTTACAAACCAAATCCACAAACAATTATAATTTACAAAGCAGGTCACTTTAGAACCATTTATTAACCAATTCATCCAGCCTCATCAGCGTGATCAGAGATCTTATAAGATTAGCTAGAGTCATAGACCCCACTACAACAAATACGATGCATAATCACCATACACTCTGGTTTGGTTTCTAAACAAGGCAAGCAAACCAACCCAAACTTTAATTAGCATCTGCGGATTGGAACCTAGCCATGCAGCTAATTTAAAAGTGCAAGCCGCTTTGGTTTATATTGAGCGCGACACTTGGCAATTGAGCACTAGGATCTCCATTCAACATAAATGCCCGATAGCTCTTATATTTTAAAGGGATTTCTGGTCTTTAATATGTGTCCCGCCGCGGCAAAAGGGTGCAGTGAAATTTCACGGCTGAATTATGTTTCGTTATGGCCATATACATGAAAATGTGTCTAATTATGGTAACCATAATTAATTTTACACAGTAACGTATAGGCAGCTCTGAAATACAAAATTGCTCATGAAATCAAAACAGTTAGGCCGATTGAGCTGAAATTTGAAACTTAAAATAAATATTTAGAGTGGACATCTTTCATATACGACATTAAAAACTTAATTTTGAAAAATCTGACCAAGTTCCTTTAATATTCCCTGATAGCTTGTCTTGTTTTTTTAAACTTTCAATAGTATTTGGATATAATTGTTATCATTCAATTTTCAATTTAATTCAAATTTCAAAATTTAGTTTTCGATGTCATATGAAAGATGACCTCTAAAGAAGTCTAAGTTTCAAATTTCAGCTGAATCGGTTGCACAGTTTTGATTTTATGGGCAATTTTTTTATTTCAGGGCCGTGTATACGTTTCTGCGGAAAATTAATTATGTTGACCATAATTAGACAATTTGTTTATGTTTCCAAAATGGAACATAATTCAGCCATGAAATTTCACATGTGTAATGTGAAAAAATTAGCAATATTTTGGTACAAAAATCTTAAAAAGTTTGAATGCAAGTTGAAGCAATTAGCCTTTGCACCTTTAAAATCTGGATTTCAATATAATAGAGATGACCTTGGGGATGAAACGTGGATTATGAATTGCCCCTTTAATTTAATGAATTTCACCAGAATGAAAGACAACAGCAGGAAATCTGCATGGTGAGTTAACAAATGAACTTGAAAACAGTATATATTTCTAAATCTATTCCATGCCATGTCCACCATTTAATCTCATGAAATCCTAAATAATCTTTCATCTTTCTAATTTGTAATCCTGTCTGCAATCCCTTAATCTGTAAATTGATCCCTGTGTTATTTGTAAATGGCAGACACTGCACTGTAAATAATTGAGTCTGTGAATAATTCAGGAAAATCAGCCATGAAACTGACAATATACAAATAGACAAGTTCAGTCAGAATGCAAACATGGCTTCTTCCTGTGTTATCTGCGTAAGATAGAAACACAAGTTTGGCATTTCATTCAGTATTGTTTAAGTCGTACAAAAATTGTCAGGGAAGAAATTGAAATAAAACTCATTCCACACATTTCTAACATATTGATGTATTTTGTTTGTCTGTTAATTTGCTGAATGGCGAAGCCGTTTGTTTCCTTGTTTGTTAAAAAAATTCTCATATGTATGAAATGTCTTTCTTGAAGATTTTGGTAATTTCGCTTCCCAGTATTTTTAATTGGTCACATTTAGTGATTAGATCATGTTAACCCCAATTGTCTATACATTTTGCAAATATTCTACAAATTTATCTAAAATTTCAATTTGATTCTGATTTTGCACTTGTATTTATGGACCATGTCTGATAACATTTTTAATTAAAGGTGTACATTTAAATATGTTTACAACATGCACAAGTTCATTGAAAAATAAATTCCTAAACCTATTTTTTTTCTAGTTAAAAAAATCATCATAATGACATGGTTTATTAATGTTAAAGACGTAAATCTAATGTACATATAATTCCAGATCTATAGGCCTATATGTTTTCTGATATTCATTGATTTTTCAATTGATATTCTATGATTATCCACCGTATCAAGATTTTCAATTTAAAAACTGGCATATCATTGGAAAGCTCCAAATTAGTATGTAAAAACTTGATTTTGAAACTTGATACTTTCTGCTTTTTTGCTGGAACAAACCACATTGAATGGAAAATTTTACCAATTAAAATTTACAGTCTATAAAAATAGCAAGCAATACTTATAAAATTCCAAAATTGCCTTCAAATCCCCATGAACTATAGGAGCATTTTTTTGAGAAAATTGCCTAAGTTTTTGAGTCCTTTAAAACTTGCACTCTGATGTTAATCATAAAATCAAAATTACTTTACATAAACAATTAGCTTGTTCACAGCCCTCTTGATCGTAAAAAAACTACCAGTCTTGTCCACCATTGTCTTGTTTTTATTTATGAATTATAACTGAATATAGATGGGCTGTCATATACATTGCAAGTACCTTGTATTAAAGGACAAGCAACCCCATGAGTATTTGGTAGTGAATGGTACATAGTATTTCCAAGCAGTAGTCTGTGATGTACATCACAGTCTAGCTCGTAGCTCCTTACACTCACTATATGGGCAGGTATTGACATGAAACATTAGCTGTGAGCCAGCTTTCCCATACAGTGTTCTTCTCATTGCCAATTTATCATTTGGCACTAAAAGTTCTACCCCGTTAGGCCCTATATTTTTGAGCAACCTAAAATGGTCACTATTGATCATCATGCAAGTACTGTGTTGATTGATTGATTGATGTGTTTTCTAATATTGCCTAATTACTCAGAACTTATTGCCATTATGTGCATGAAGAATTATTCTAAACAGCCAAAAATGGTCTAACTGATCTTGATACTCCATTTGGTCTATTAATTATACTACATGTACTGTAATAAACAAGACCCAAAAAAATAAATTGTTTGTTTGCCCTCCAGTGGAAAAATTTTGGGTCGATCAGTCAGTTGCTCTTTTTTTTTCCCTTCTTTTTTTTTACTCTTCACATATTTTAAAGAATGATGTCATTCCATGGATTTTATCGTGAATACCAAGCAATGCTGGGTTTAATTAAAGATTGCTGGTCATTATTTAGAGGAAATATGCGTACAACTAAATGTGACTTTATACTGCTAAATTTTACGTTTTCCATCAAAAATATTGAGTTTTCATATTTTACATGTTTGAAGAAAAAATAAATAAAATAAAATACCCGACCCAAATTGGCATTTTAGGGTCGGTTGCAGAGGGCAAACTAACATATATTTTTTTAGGCCTAACCTGAATACACAACTTAATTCTCCTTTCCAGTGCTGCCACTCAGTATTTGCAAAGTATTATCTCATTTATAAGTGCATGTAATGTCTGCCTTAACAGATCAATTTTTTGCGCATTACAAAACTGGTTCCCTGACCCTGATTGTAAAGGTCAAGTTTCCAGAAATGAGCATCCCATTAAATGCAGCGTTGGCTGTACATGAACACTTTAACTGTGACATTGTACATTGTAACAACAACAGCACAACATACAAATATATCAAAGACTTAAGAAACGGAGATTAGTACTTACGTGTTCCAAGCAGCATAGGCTGTTGGTTACCTCGGTTCTCTTTCATGATATACCTGTCTCCAAGAAACTCTGCCGTCTTCTCTGACACATGTACCTTTCCAGGCTCTCCAGAAGCTTCCATTTTATTGGCAATATTCACATCGTTAGACCACACATCAAATTTAAACCTCCGGCTTCCCATGACGCCACAAAGTACGGTACCAGTATGAATTCCAACGCGCATGTTGACATTTTGATCTCTGTCTTTGCAAAACATCTTTATAGATTCCACCATGCTGAGGCCCATTTCGACGCAATTATGCGCATGATTGACACATGGTTCCGGACAACCGGACACGCAATAATAGCAATCTCCAAGGGTACAGATCTTCTCGCAACCGATTTTATCACACAGATGATCAAACCTCCCGAATAAATCGTTGAGCAAATCTACCAACTCGGCTGCTTCTTTATTAGCACTCATGCGTGTAAACCCAGCAATATCAGCGAATAAAATGCTCACATTCTCCATTCGATTCATGTAAAACGGGCGGAACGGCTTATGCATGCCCCTAGGAGCCATTGGGTCGTCTTCTTCTTTAGCTAAAAGCTCCTCAGCAACAACGGCTGGCATAAGATGATGGATCGCAGTCATCTTCAACTGCTTCTCATCTTTATGTTGCTTCCGAGCAACCATCGCTTGACCAATTTTCATAAATGTACTCCGACTACGCACAGCCTGCATGAAGAAGATATGGATCCCCATCAGGTGCACGCATATATGCAGGAAAATTTTGGTGGTGATCTCTTGACCTAAATTTTCTGAATCAGAGTTATATATGATGAAATAAAGAACTTCGTAGGACATGGAGAACAAGAACATTAGAGCCACGGTTGGTAGGAATGGTAAAGGAATTACCGTGTACATCATAAGTATCGTTTCCACACAGAGCGCAAATGTCGCAACTACGCTCATTCCGCGTGTACCCTCTGTACAATCAGGGTTATAAGCAAATGTACTTAGAATTAACCCTGCAAGTACACACGCAAGTATAAAATGAGTTTTGGGCATGTGTCTCTGATAAATGCTGGTTGATATGAATTTAAGAAGGAATAGACAGAGTACAGTTAGTATACCAAAGCCAATAAAATAACCCCACCAGTTCAGGCATCCTTCTGTACCGCTGGTTCCGACTAGTACAGCTAGATATATCATCCATACGATACAAGCAAATACAATATAGCATAACGCGTAACGAAAACGTCTACGTATCTGGGCAAACGAACTTCTCTTAAATTCCTTTTCAATCAAGGATGAGTCAAATTTGGGGTTCCACCAACTACCGGATGCTCTGTCAAAAAGTTTGGGACAGCATCCCTTTCCTCGGCGACTGTCGCTGGAACTGGCTGATTGTTTTCTGTCGCCGCATACAACGCGTACCTCCACGGCGTTTTCATTGGCTGCATCTTTGTTGAACTGTACTATAGTACCTGTTGGAGTTTGTGGATTAGTACCTGTCGGAGTGTGTGGATTTGGGTCAGCCATCTTGGATTATTGGATCTGAAACATAAAACAAAATAGTACGGTATTATACATAATGAACAACGGTGATAAAAAAAACAGGGCTCAAAATAACCTAAGGCAATAAGGCAATTTGCCGTCTATGCCCCTACCATTTGCCTTGGAGCCCTAAAAAACTGAATACAGCTTGAACATGTAATGCCTTGGTGCCCTTTTTAAATTGGCCTAAATTGCCTGCCCGCCCCAAAACCTTATTTTGGGCCCTGAAAAACATGTCACTATTTGCAAAACTTCATACATTTCTTTACGATAAATGATTGTCCCATTTATCTTACTCATATATTAAATGAAATCCACACTCAATATAAATATCTATAATAGGGCCTTATATTGGTCTCACCGAGGCCTTTATTTTAAGGAGAGCAAGAGCAAATATTGCTTGCCTTATGTAGCTCCCCTAAACCATCTCTTGGGTTTTAAAAGAATTCAGTTTTAGGGCACCAAACAAATGGTAGGGGCACCCATGTCAAATTGCCTTATTGCCTTAGCTAGGTTATTTTGGGTCCTGTTCCTCCCCTCACAACTCATTAACCTTTCAGGGGAGTAATTTATGGCCATCATGAAATTTTCAAAATAAAGCCATGTTTTCCTAAATGTAGGTATAGCAAGTACATGTATGTGTTACAATAATCATGGAGCAAACACAAACACACTGAGTAATTAAGTACCCACTCTCTTGCATTCCATTATACATGTGACTAAGTCAATATTTGCAAGCTTTTACAATGATACCAATACATGTACAGGTGCTGTGTACATGTACAATTACAATTTACATCTTTACTTAACAGACAAAAATAAAAATACACTCCTAGGCAAGCTAATTCATTACAGATATTGGGTAAAATTGATTTTGAAAATGTTCGAGTGTTGGATAATAAGGACCCCATGGAATTTTCTTGGAAATCCTGGAGGCCATACACTTTACAATTACATGTAAGACCCCTAAATTGATTTGGGATAAAGGACTGGATTTGGATCCCATTTGGGACTACATGCTTCAGCCCTCAGCCCAAAGGGGGTTGACTTCTATTTACAGGGGTGTGAGAGGCCAGTTGACAAAAACGAGGAAAAGCGTTTTAAAGTCAGGAAAAAGGTCAAAAATGGGCTGAAAATGAATAAAAAAGCTGAAATTTTAACACAAGAAAATTTTCAAAAACGAGGAAATCAGCTGAAAAGAGGAACTCTCACACCCCTGTATTTATCATATGATCTGTGCCGTACGAAGCGGAGTGGGGCAGGGGACACTTGCCACCTGGCTCGAGCAGTAACTTGAGTAAGCAGGACATTAATCATATTGTCGGGACCATATTTTACAAACTTTTTACTCATTTGTATTTATTACTGTCCCGTTGTTATAGTTTTAGTAAACTTATCGTCCCGCTACAGGCGAATTTCAATATTGTCAATTTTTAGTCAAAATTTGACATTTTTAGTGCAAATTGCAAGATTTATATTGAATTTAAGCTGAAATTAGAAAATTTGACAAACAAATTCAATTTGCCTCTAGCTTGCCCCCCCCCCCCCCTTCCTCATTTTGCCCCGCCACTGACAATAATTCATTGGCGTAAAGCATGGATTGGGTCTGATATCCGGCCGGTAAATGTGTGACGTCACATTTTGCAGTATTCTAGTCAAAAACAAGAGAGACCACCATATCTGTACCAACTGCTGAGGACGCTGGTTGATCCATCAAAATTTAAAATAAAATTTACGAGCAGGGTTTGGGTACAGGTCGAGATTGTGCCCAGATGCATGGCGCATTCACAATACTGTCAAACCAGCAGACTTTCATAGTTGCACCAAACTCAGTGCACTCATCACACTAATGGGGAGCATAGAACGACATCAAAAACCTTGGTAAATAATAACTCCTAAATTTCATATTTTCTGGTGGTTAACATTAAGGCAGTCCTGGTTACCATGACTTAACAGTGATTTTTTATAACGGGCTTGTTCTTCACTGTGAAGTCATGGAAAATAATACGTGTCACTTTTGCCAAGAAATTGAGATTTCAGCGGCCTTGTTTACTACCATCTAACGAATGCACATCCACATCCTCGCCTATAAATAATCCTATGATTCTTAACTTATCCTCTCAGACACTTTGTAGCTATATTTACTATAACATTATCTTAACTATTTTGGACATTTTAGTCGCGAAAAAAATCTCTAGGCGTTTGATCTTTTCACAGTGTTCTTGGTCTGGAAAACTGATCGCCTGATTTGATCAGGTCGGATTTGGGAGTACACTAGGTGCAAATGATATCAATATTGTGACGTAAAATATGTTACTTGATGCGTTCGGTTTTAATACGTCGATCCTGGGTTTCCTAACCGGAAATCAATCTTTACCGAAATTTAATCCCACAATGCACTGATAAAGCATAACGATGCACCCAAATAGGCGCACTACACCCATCCCAAACAACAATTCCCCGCTTTTATGTATATGAATTGCAGGAGCTTATCACATCATCATATCATCATCATCTCAATTTATTCCAATATCACACTCAAATACACTGAACAGAGCAAGAACAAATAAAATTATACATTTATAAAATACAACAAAGAATGATATTGAGGAGATGGCAAAAGGCCAAAAAAGGCCTGAATGGGCCATCCCCAAAGTAGGGCCTAATAGTCTAATAACACAATACTAGTAAGTAAACACACACAAATCCGACGCACAAAAGACAAGACATGCCCAAAACTTCAAAACAAATCATATGATAGTACAATATATTGTTGAATTTAATGGCTATATCAATTATTAGTTTTATAGGCAAAACTGTGGGTTTTTTTTGTTTTTTTTTTGAGAAAGGCTTTTACGACGGGAATTCATAACAATTGGTAGATTTTAACGGGTTCGCCGTCGGACAAGTTTCGGTAAATTTCGGTAAATATCGACTTCCGGGTGGAAACCCAGGATCGACGTATTAAAGACCCCTTTTTAGACCCAATGGAAATACTTCATCAATATATCGCGCCGATAATTTGTCTGATCGGGCTTTTATCAATCTTAAATAAGTTCAAATAAACAACTACGAATTAAGGCCCAACGAAGCAGGAGAAAATGTGAAGATATTTTGTATTTTCTTGAAAATCACGGGAACCGATTTTTAAAAATCTTGCGCTTTTTGAATCCTGCGACTCTACATGTAGGGAACAGGTGAGTAATTTGTTTTAGGCAATGTAGAAGGACAAGTTATCATACAGTGCAAATCTGGGAGGAGTTCAGAGATAACTACTGACACGTCCACTAAATGGCTATATTTTTACGCAAAAGTTCTGTGACTTCGGACCTAGATGTAAATTACAATACCCAATGATAAAAGTTAATGACGGTCCGCAAGTCACAGCTCTGGGACTAACATTAAGGATGACTTCAACTGATAAGTCTAGGTAGCCTCCCGTAAGAATAGTAAAAATGTCAACGGGTCAACATGATTCAAAATTCTGTTTGTGTCTTGCAAATGCGTTAGAAAATCCGAAAGGTTTAACACATTCACACATAACATGGAGTGCAAAAAGCAAAATTTAGCATCCCTGGCCTGCACTATATCTTATATGGAATTCACTCTTGACTTGGTAAATGTGACATGTCTAAAATCATGAGTACCAGTAGCTTGATGTAGCACTGTGCCTGTTCTGTCCACTAGCGGAGATTGTCGGCGATCGAGTATTAATGACTGAGCACCTCGGTCTCGGACTAGAGTACCAGTGGCAGTGAATTGTCCATTGATTCAACATGTTCATTGACAGTCCTGACATACAATACATAGTAATTCCACAAGTTCAACATACCCTGAAAATCAACCATAAATAACCTTTATCATTAATCCCGACTTGACGCCGTTGACTATCCTAAAAAATGATTTTTTATTTCTTCAAATTCACAGCACAGCCTGCATGACCTGCCTGTTCATGCTGTAGGAAGGAAGTGCCGGGTTATCAAGAAAGATTTGACGCTTTTTACAATCCATAATTTCCAATATTAAGTTCCAAAACGAAAATACGAAACGCTTAGCTCAGTCAACAAGGCTCACACAGACCGAACAACATGTGTGTACACTCAAACTCTACGGACTGAACGTACGGTTTCGATGCGATGGGTCTCCGGTCACCGTCAAGTTGAACTTTCCTGGGGTCGATTTCACTAACATTACGATGCATTCCTAGCTAACGAAGGGTTCAGCTCGTAACTAAAACTTGACTTCACAAAAATGTGAAAACCCTTCGTAAGTGTTCACCGCATCGTAAGATATATAAATTATGCATTTAAAGAATCGAACCCTTTGTTTACGCTGCGTGGGGTCAAGAGGTGATCATAGCTAACGATGGGTTCTGGTCTTACGATGGGTTAACGATGTATTTTAACGTTAGTGAAATCGACCCCTGGACTGTCACATCACAAAATATAATCCATGGGTCCTGACATTACTTATACGACTTACAATCATTCTCTAGTACTCATCCTTTAACAATATTTCAACAGACTGCAGCTTTTTCGCCAAAGAAAGCATACCATATCGGCTGGATGATCAGCGTAATTATCATCAAGCTCATGATGAGCTCTCCCATTCCCATGTAAATCTATTTGGGATCCATTGCAGCGACACCAGTTGATTCTAATTCACATCCGTTTCAAGTATAAAATTTATTCCAATTTTATTTTAAAGTAATCTTCAAGTAAATGAAGATCTAGTTATGAAATAAAATGTTAACAATAAAAAGAGAGTATTTTGGATAGGACAAATTGTGTTTTTGTTGTATTAATTTATCTATATCCAAGTGTAACAAATATAGTATTTAAATGAATAAAAATAAGATTGATTTTAATTGATTGGATATTTTTGCTCACACTAGACGAAACTTTTCAGCCTGAGTCAAATTACCCTGCTACTTCGCCCAATCCAATTTGTTTTATTGAAAATTACTCGTTAAGTTTTTCAATTGATTGTATAAACATTT
>JXSR01S014632.1:10164-20863 GCA_000969725.1 Ophiothrix spiculata | reverse complement strand
TTGAGGGAGCAGGATACTATTTCTGAGTGAGATAGTAGCCTATTTCATTTTTAGCCTCATCCCCATTGGCAGCGTTTAATACTCAGCGCAATATTTATAAATGCAAAATTATGTTCGCAATGATGTCGTCGAAACCCAGTTTCGGAGTCAATACACTATCGTATTTATTCCTATACATTTGATACTTTGACTCGGGGTCGCGATTGTTTTGGCTTCGCAAGCGATAAACAGCAATGGCAGCCACCAGTGAGAATTTGATGCTTGTAGAACGAGTGTAAATACACTGCGTTTTCACATCGTTACCGAAGATGAATTGACAGAATGTAGGCCTATAGCTATTGCAGACAGCATCAATACAAAGAATTAAATCAAGTATGGAATGCTGATTTTCAAGGAATTTTGTATAGAATCAGAAGTTGATAATTTTATAGACTGATGATTCGGACTCAATTGGTTGCTTGCACAATTCTATGCTGAAGCAAGGAATCAAAAGGGTGTAGTATACAGCAAAAAATCGATGCCAATTTAAGTATCAGGTTTGGCATTTAACCAATCAATGAACAAAAAATATATTTAATAAATGATATAAAACAAATTTATATTTAATGATCTTTACTCGGGATCTTAAGTGGAATCTATTGGTCCCCTTGGTGAACTGGAGGACGTGAGGTACTAGTTTCCCTCGACCTTCGGTCTTGGGAAAATAGTACCTCATGCCCTCCAGTTCACCTCGGAGACCAATAGATTCCACAAGATCCCTCATTATCATTAAATATTTGTATAATATACTGGCTTGAAGATTTCTGGTTAAAACTACGGACCTGAAGTGACTAAAATTTAGCTATTTTACTGAAAAATAGCTAAATTTTAGTCACTGAAGGACCATAGTTTTAATCAAGAGATCTGAAAAATGTCAGTATATATTTGTTTTACTGTATTTATCATTTTAAAATAATGTAATTTTTCCTTGCCCAATGGCCTAATTTAGTTTATCTTGTTAACAAAATGCACTAACCATGAATGCAAGCAATAGGTTAATGCGCTTATTGGTTTGCGTGTCTAAATCTAAGTCTGTGCGTGAAAGTGATGTGGCTATAAATTGCGCAGAAAACCCGTAAATAGTCTTTCAAAACCCGTAAATAGTCTTTTAAAAAGAACTATTTATGTTTTTTCTCAAGATTGTTGAACCTATTTGAAATAATGTACAATGTAGGGTTTCAACATGTATGCTTAAATTTTGAATAATCAAGTTGGCAAAATTTTGGTCATTGCAGCTAAGGTTTGTGATTGCCCATAAAAGCCTGGTCCATCATTAGTCTCAACACAGCCAGGCCTTCCGCTGTACTTACATTTTTGTACATCTATATGTCTGAGGAAATCGAGGTGAACATGTGCAAAGTTAAAGTCATGATTTCAAGAAATTGGAAAAAGGTCAAGACATTTTGACCATCAAATAGGACGCAGGAAATGTAGATTGAAAAGAATGAGGCATTTGATCATTAATCTAAAAATCCAATGATTTAAAAAAGATCAATCACAAACCAAAAAATTCATTCCTGGCAAATGCAGGGAGGATCATAAAGCCTATTCAACAGCGTGGTTAACAAAAAAAGATTCAGGGCCAGTCCATCATTCAGCACAGGGGTGTGATCATAATTCGCGTTTTTTGCGTTGACCCTGAACAACTTTTCTTTGCATGCACACTTACAGGGACTAGCCTAGATTCCACTCAGAATGAAAAACTTAAATGGAAATGCTCTAAATAAAGCTTCCAAGTGTAGTAAATCCCCCAAAAAGTACACAAAATTACACAGAAATGGCTCTAATTGAGAGGGAATTAATTTACAATAGGCCTATATCATTCTGTGATGGTGGTGTCTAACCTGTGTTTTCTAAATCCTAATTTTGTACCTCAGATGATTTACCAGATAAAAAAATCAAATAATGCTCCTGGAAATAATTTAATACATATTAAAAAAGAAACAATTTCATCAAAAATAATTTGTTTACACTTCAGATGTAGAAACAGGATCTTTTTAAAATTTGGAACTAGAAACACTGGTTTCTGAACATTTTTTGCGCCGGCTGAAAAAATTAAAGTTGAAAAAGAATTGCAATTTCCTCAATATTCCTCAAAATTATGGAAAAGTACTGGTAGGTTATATTACTATAAACATGTTCTATTGATTCATGTAAAAAAACATGTAGGTAAAAATTAGTTGGAAGAATCTAGGCCAGTCCCTTAAAATTTTTCATTTACATGTACTTATCTTTACAGAAATATTCAAAGTTTACCAAGTGGTGCAATAATCAAATTCACCAGATCAGTGAAACAGTAACAATAGTAAACGAGACAAGGGCACACAGAATATGGGTACAGCCAATGGATACGAGGCCTAAGGTTTCACTTGTGCCCTTGGAACGAATGACACACGTTTAAAGCCAGGAAGATTCGGGTTTCATTAATCATATGATGCAGAAGGTGTAGAACCGATTTTTATTGGGGGTCACCGGACTCATTTTTGCATGCGAGTCAGTTTCTAAATAGCATTTTTGGAGCTTTTGGGGAAAAATTAGTGCAAGGGTCTACATACCTGCCAACTGTCCTGAATTTATCAGATTTACCAGATTTACAACTCTCAAAATGGCCAAAAATCAGGACATTAAAAAAAAATACAAGGAAAAGTCACCAATCCCGACATGAATTCAGTAAATATTTATGCTCTTGTGGCATATATTTGGGCCAAAACCTAAAAAAAGCCTTTTAAAGATAAGGAAAGTCACAAAATCACCTGTATTTAGTTACATATTTATGCCCTTTGAACATATATATGTGAGCCAAAATCCTAAAAAAGTCATCTCCGGCGAACGCCTCGTGCAAGCGCTCGGCCTTTTTGTTCTGATTTTGGGTTTTACAATGTTGGCAGGTATGGGTCTATGATGTGGCAAAAGTGACATTATTTAGTGTTGATTCAAAAACTTCCCACTGAAATTTTGTGTCGATTTTTTCACAAAATTTCTGCAAAAGTTTGTTCTTTCAATTAACAAAATGAAGTGAGGGTCATCAACCTATTTTTCACAAATAATGAGAAAATGTGACATTTTTTTTGGCTTTTTTTTTTCCCATGTTTCATGTTTGAATCAAGTTACTTGATTCACACAAGTTATTTCTCGCGATGATTCACGCAAAGCGTGTATTTGTTGATTCTGACTTGTAAGTTATACGACAGGAATCCAATTTGAAAACTAGCAGTGAGGTTGATGAATTTCTCTCCTAGTGGAACCAACAAGTTTAATTTGAAAATAAGGGGCTTCCGTCCCGTAAAGGCCGCTCAATGAATTATAATTCATTGCGGGGCCTTATTAAAACTTAAAAGTTTTATTGAAATAGGTTAAGCTCAGCCGCCTGGAGCTCAGTGAGCAGTCCAGAGAGTTTTTGATCAGCAAGAAATTCCTTAAGATTGGTTTTTGATGGATATTTTTTTTTTTGGAAAAAGTGTAAAATTGTTCTGTAATTTGTTTTGAAATTGGGGGTTTTCAGGTTTTTGCTGATGATGCATCACATTTTGTCATACTGTGCGCGAATATTGAAAACACGCACACATGCTTTTGCGTGCAAGATGGAGTGTCATTCGCGTAAAGTATTGCGTGGTATGTCTCTATGCGCAACCGAATCACAGCACTCAGAGTTGATTTTGGTGGGAACCAAGTGAACCCGAATACTCCCAATTTGAGCTCCATGGCTGATGCCGCCGGGCCGGTATACAAAGTTCTTTATCTCTCCTCCTGCAAATCTTTGGATGAAACACATCAGGTCCAAAGGAACCCTTAGTTACACTCATCAAGTTTCAATAAATTTTGAGTGAACTGTAAACTAGGAAGGTACTAACAAACATGCAATGTCAAGCAGATGAATCGTTTGTAATTAAATGTCAATTTTATATTGCTCAAATAAAAAGCATAATGAATTTGTAATCTTCTTTAAAAACTCTCTGTGTTCAGTAACACTCGTCTGTGTACAGTCATCTAAATCTAGCAACAATCCCATGTTTAGTCAACCAAAATGAGTCCTTATTGCAAGAAGGCTTCAAGCACATCATGAGCAAGAAGATAACTCTACCAAAAAGTGGTATAAAGGCATAAAATGCACTATTCATTCAATTGCGCGTAATTACTAAACAAGGTCAACAACATAGGAGTACTCATATCATGCAAACAGTATGATTGATATTGATGAAATAATGTTACAAAGTTATTTTTGAGGATTTTTTTAAACAGGTAAATGTGCGTAATGTTTTGATTTTGTTTTGACAACTATAAATGTACATGTAAATGTCAAGAATTTGATGATCCATACATTCAAATGATATGACTGAATGAAGTTCTATAGTTTTATACTTAACTAAAAAAACCTTCAATATACTCTGAACTAGTTCCTCTCAGATAAACCAAAGAGCCATCTTTGACTGAGCAACCAGTGAAATGTTTTCGCTTCGTCAATCGAAATAATATAAAAAAAGGTTATCAAGACTAGCTTAAATCTTGCATTTTGAAAGTGATAATAATGGATTCTTGATTATACAGAGTAACTTTACTATAACATTTTAACTATTAAAAGTAAGTTGTATTGTTAAGCTTCAGTGGTATGTGTAGTCAGTTAAGCGTAACCTGTGAAGAAGGTAAACAAACTTGAATGGCTTAGGTCCCGTGCAGACTCCACTATCGTATAGAATATTTTCCTTAGAATATTCTATACTGACAACAAAATGATGTAGGTCATCACACAGTTTTATTCAATGACCTACTGACGACAAAATGATGTAGGTCATCGAATAAAACGCACAGTTTTATTTGATGACCTACATCATTTTGTTGTCAGCATAGAATATTCTAAGCAAAATATTCTATACGATAGAGGAGTCTGCACCTGGCCTTATGGTAACACGGTTCAAACAGGGTTCACACTACGCTCGATCCGGGTCAAACGCTGGTTGGAACCGGGTTAAGCTCTGTACTTTCCCATGGTTGAAATTGTTAACCCGGGTTGGTTTTTTAATTCTTTTTTCTGTTCACAATATGGGACTTCTGGGTTAAATTAGCTATATAATAGTGTGAACATGACCTTAAACACTAAATCATCTATATATGAACATGAAAACCATGAACCCTACTTAAAACTAGTTGAGAACCCCTGGTCTGGAACTTCTTCACCACAGCTAAAAACTGGAGTGTAAGCAATACAATTTTTCTGTAAAATAAAATAATTTTCCTTCTGTCCCAAATTTTGAAAGCATGAAATTTTTTGCCAAAATAAAATTTGTCCCCTTCCTTCCTACACAATATTTTTTAAAAGCAAGTTAACTGGAAATAAATAATTCATATTATTTGACCATGTTTTTTATTTCTTGGGTGTATTTTTGGGAAGGGCAGGTTACTGGAAACAAACATTATTTTACTTGGCCTGGTGTACTATCTTCATTGTTCTCTCTTATCTAATTCTCTGCTGAAGTGTCTTACACACATCTCTCCACGGCACATGCTATTTATACTGCAGGCCTACTGAAATAGATATGCTGCTGTGATCTTTGTGTTGCAATGAACTTTTCACATCATACAGGACAGATCTTATCATTCAGTCTTCAGTGAGGTTAAACATGTCTGGACAATATTGATTGTAGAATATTTGTGTAATTACTTTGATTTGACTATTTGCGCATGTTCAGTTTTAAAGCTCAAATGTTATTATTGTATATTAGTCTTTCTTTAAGACCTTGATTTTCATTTTAACCCTGTTTTATTTTTTCGTTTTTGTTATACTGCCCTCATTTTGACCTCCGTGGTTGTGTTTGCTCGTGCCTTCGGCGCTTGCAAAATCGCTGGCCTCCCATGTTTCGCGCCTTCGGCGCTCAATGTTAGTGATTATTAAGTTATTAACAAATCGACTCTTTAGCAAAGACTAATTGTATATATGTGACCTGTCATATCCAAATGGTCCAAAAATCAAAACTAATATTTTGATCTTATCAGAAAGCTGAGATTTTAAGCTTTAAAAATGACACCTTGATTTTGATTATTGGATGTTGGATTTCAAAGTTACATCCAAATTGGTTAAACTCTTAAAGGAATCTGTCTGATTCGGAAACTATTGTTCTGAGAAAATCAAATTTAAAGTTTTTGTACTGAAGTAAAACTGGATGGAGAGAGGATTTTTATCTTGTTTTTTAACACTTTTTATGTTTTGGTTGTTGGAACCTGATTAATATGATCAAACACACTTCAAAGGTAACATTTCTGATGAAATTAGAAGTTTGACCTTGGATGTGATTTTTTACTATGATTAGCTTCAGACCCATAGCACATTTAATATACTATGCCAACCACGTGTACCTATTTATTAAGGTTTCTGTCGAAACTGATTTTACATGTCTACATGTCGCAATAATTTTTTGTCGATGTCGTAATATGTTTTTGCGGGAAAAACAAAATTGATTAGCTTAATGACCCGTTTTAGACGTATAGACTTACCTATGATATAGTAATGTGCTAGTTATTTCTGCATACGACAGTATGGATGATATAAAATTGATATTTGGTAATTTTTTGTTGTGAACCATCGTAACAACTTTGATAACGGTTGTAAATGACGAGCAACTAATAATATATTAAATTATTTATGTAACATTTAAACACTTGTTAAAGCTCAACTGCTAAAAACAGCCATAATTTTTTACAATTAAACCTAAATTTTCCTTGCCTAGTTTTGTCGACAAATGAGATTTCATGTCGACATGTTGAGATATGCTTTATGGTGACATTTATGTCGACATAAGGACTGTCGACAGAAACCTTACTATTTATATGAGGGGGTCACATATGTGACCATCCATCCATCCATCACAAACAAGCAAGCAGTAAATGCACAGGCCATGTTAGAAGAAGTAAAATGACACCTTAATGAACTTTACTCGATATCCTCATGTCGAGTAATGGTCCATTAGAGTTTGTTGTGGAGTGAAAGGTGAAACTAAAATAAATGCCGTCAAAGATCAGTATGCCACATGTTTTTCTGTTAATGGCTTGTAGAAAATTTAGGTTGTTTGCACATTTCTGCTTGTTTTTTTAAATGAAACTGCATGGTTTTGAAGGAAGCATGAATTTTTCAAATCTGCAGACTCAGAAAATCAATTTTGCCAAGAGACCCTTGCATGCATTTTCACCTGTACACAGCACAAAATGACTTTGGTCTATGTTATGGCAGATGGTTATTGATAGGCAGTCACATATTGATTACTAATACTCCAATACTCAGCATATCTTTCAAATCCCTGAAATAATGTCAAAAAATATAAGCTTGTTCAATGAAAGGACCTGAAGTAATGCATTGCTTGCTTCAGAAGCAGTAGGTTCTGGGTTCGAACCCTGGCTGGCCAGCAAACTGGTGTGGGTTGGGTTACATTTGGTCCATCATGATTTTGTGGTAGCTGTAGTATCTTGAGCAAAGACAAGATCTGCATTGAATTTGAGTGTAGAGTGTTTGGGGTTGTAGTGATTCAGACACAAGGATCAGTCTAGTGCAAAGGACGGAATAATGTCAAAAATATTTTGTTCAGTGTATAGACCTGACGTAGAAGTCTTATTTTGGTTTATGCATTTAGCCGCTTGCTCAGGAAGTGGTTGGTTTGAGTTCAAACCCTAGCTGGGCTATGAAGTATTTGGAGCTAGTACATTATATGCCTGGTGATTTTTATGAATTGAGTAAGTAGGGTGGGTTGCATTCAGTCCATTGTAGCATCATTCCACCTGACATAGCATTGCAATATTGGATTCGGGCTAGAATTGCTGTGCTATGTATGGCCAAAATGCTGGAATTGTCCATAATATTTTGTCATTTTTCCTAAAATATCTACATTTGGATTTGGAACATTTGACCAAAAATGCCAATGCCACTCTCTCATTACACTGCTCTAAAAAACTTTTCTGGATTTGGATTGGCTTACATGCTGATTTTTGTTGTAATTCTATGATTTTCTATGGAGGGAGGAATGTGTACAGTGTACTTTTAATAACCCGATTAATGACTATCTTGATGTGTTTTAATTCCTTTGCAGTTTGCTATGAGTCAAATTAAAATAGATATAGTGGAAGGCGATCTAACAAAATTACGGGGTGAGATAGTAGGTCCGCCCGATACACCTTACGAAGGAGGAAGATATTTGCTAGAAATTAAAATACCTGAGACTTATCCTTTTAATCCACCACAGGTAAGTTGATGACACCTCTCTCCTGCAAAATGAGAGTACATCCCTCATAACTTGAAATAGATTCATCAGGATTGTTCATAAAGTCAATGATAGAGTCCTTATATCAAATCCAATATAAAAATTTGGTACTCACTAGATAATTTTTGACTCAGGAATCTTGATCACTCTGTTCTGTGTTTCTAGAAGTTTGGCAACACCAGTAACTGGTCGAGATGACGTAACCAAATTACCGTTGGTTGCCGTTTGGTGATGGTTTAATCATAGATCTCCCCTCAGAAGCAGGGGAGATAACATTATGAACAAAGACGATCGAGCATCTAAGTGCATCTCAAAAGTCTTGTTAACAGTGCGATTTATCAATTATAAATCATCCAATAATTAAACAGCTTTTATTGTTAGCATCTCCTCGTATTCATTCCAGAGGAGCTTTTCTAATTATTGCTCTTCTACCACTCTTCTCGATAGCTCCCAAAAAGGAATTTGAAGCTCTTCTGCATAATTAAGATATGAACTATTGATGATTTGTAACATTTGTTGAAAGTTAAAAGTAAAATATGATATAAGAGGGTAGCCTTTGTAGTCCATAACAATTATGTGTCTTTTTTAAATATAATGTCAATTGATTTGTTTGTCTCAAGGTGCGCTTCCTGACCAAAATATGGCATCCTAACATTAGTTCTGTAACAGGTGCTATATGCCTAGATATTTTAAGAGATCAATGGGCCGCAGCAATGACGTTACGAACCGTCCTCCTGTCACTACAAGCTTTATTATCAGCAGCGGAGCCTGACGACCCGCAAGATGCCGTAGTAGCTAAACAGGTGGGTTGAGATTTCATGTCTGGGAGATACCAGGATTCTATTACCTTATGGTGTCAGTAGCGACAGGGCCAATTAGGGGTATTCAGATTCACTCAATTCTTGCCAAAATCACAACTTTGAGTGCAGAGATTTGGTTGCACGTAGAGGTAAACCGCGCAAATATTACTTTTAAGCAAGAGGTATGCTAGAGTGAACGTAAAGATGAGTTTGTGTTTTCAATATTTGTGCATTATGACATCATTGTCAAAAACCTGAATACCCCTATTTAAATCCCCATACTGGAATAAAAGTGATATCCTTCTGTATCTATGGGTTGAGACAAAATATGACATGAGGTCATAGATTTTTAATGGATATCCTGGACTTGCCAACTTTTTTTTCCTGGCATGGGGATCAAATTTGGGTATTTGGGTTTTTAGTCACAATGGGCAAATAATGAAAACACACACACACACATGGTTTGACAGGTTGCCGTATCATTTGCGTAATGTAATCTCGTAATATACTATGCTGAACTTAAAATACCTTTCGATATGGCGGGTCACATTAAAAAAAAAACATGGAAAAGGATTATATTTTTCCGTGTCAGCGTAAACCGAAGAAAAGTCTAATAAAAATGGGGTATTTAAGATGAGCTTCATCAAAAGTATATGTTATGCATACCACCAGAATTTTTTTTTTTTAGGAACTTGGCATAATTTCTCTATGCCTATGCTTATTATTTGATGACAATAATGTATCTTTGCAAGCTGGGTCATCATACAAGAAATTGTGTTTGTCAATTTGAATTGAATGATTAGTATCCCACTTACCCAAGTGTTTTCTGTATGTAATGATACCAAGAATTCATTGAAAAGGGTGTTTAAAAATGCGCTCTGTGGAGAAAGGCCTCTGTTCGAAATATAACCACTGTCTTCTGGGAAATGTGGACAGCAGGCTGGATCATAATCAGCTTTTAGCAATACGCAGTGGAACTAGTGACGCCATATTTATGATAATTAGCCCAACACGTGCGATATTGTTCCAAACAAATGATCATGTCCGAAGTGGTTCCAATGATCACACATGTAACACAATACCGTACGTACATACACTAGCAGTCTAAAGTATTTCCGCACAAACACTTTATTCAACCATATCTCACAAGGCGTTTATAAGGAAACTATCTTGAAACTTATGTTGTTTTTGGTCAGATCTGATAGGTAATCTAGTTAGGTGTAACATTGAGCTCCGAATGGGACCAACCCCTTCACGTACGGGTACAGGGCAACAACACAAATGGGTCGAAAAACATGATTTTTAGGTCAAATTTGATTTGACAACGCCTGGGTCAAGGTCACTTCACCGCTTAAGTTGAGTGGTCATATGGAATGTGTATATGTAATTGAGTAACAAACAGGCAATTAAATATCCTGGTCACGCTTGACTACGCCAAGAGAATGCTTGGAAGCAAACGAAAAATGATCCTTCAACGCCCCACCAGTTTACAAAAATAGGGCTGTGATGAATGTGGAGTGTTTTGACAGATTGAAAACCTCTTAAAACCTTTTAAAATGTCATATACCACCAGGGACCATTCCACTTTTACCACAGCCCAATTTTTGTAAACTGGGGGGG